>BJCO01003492.1:0-15359 GCA_018326465.1 Flaveria floridana
TTGTGATTAGCCACTTACTTTACTTTTCACACCCCAAGCATTTCCTATCCTGACTACATCAGTATCTAAACCTACTAAGAGCACATAAGTCAAATAGCACACGCACATAATACTGGTTCACCTTAAGAAAAGAAACGTCTGATTGCATGTAGCTATTCGGGCTGGCATCCCTTTCCTTTAGTCACATTCTCAGTTTAAGATTATGTTTTTGAAAACATTTTACCCAATTCACTTAAACTTTAGCTCTGATACCAACTTGTAAGGCCCCATTCCTGGGCACCTAACATTTGGACAATCATCACATCATTTCATATATAATATATAATTCATAAAATAAATAGCGGCAATAAGATATGAAAAAACATTTATTTCATTGATAAATACTGTTGTTAAGCAATATATGCAAAATTACAAAAGCCTCGTTCATTTGTATTACAAAACAACAATATTATTAGGCGTGAATAGATGCCAGTCTTGCGCTGCCGAGTAGACTCCACGTGAGCCATCCTCAGCAACATTACCTGGCAACTGAAAAATGCATAAAAGTCAGTGTTGCTGAGTGAGTTCTAGTTGTTGTAAGTATCAAAATACTTTATACGGTTTATACAAGAAAATACTTTCTTTACTTTCATACGTAAGTATTCATCGTACACACAACAAGGCATAACGTTATTATTTATTCCTTATCTCACTTATTAGTTCATTTCGTACTTTATAATTTTCTTTCATTAACGTTCGTTTTGTACTTTATCATTTCATTCGTTAATGTTCGTTTCATACTTTATCACTTCATTCGTTTCGTATTTTATCACTTCGTTCATTTCGTACTTTATCATTTCACTCGTTTCATACTGATTCTAGATCCTGTCAAGCTTTTTCCCCTAATATAGCCCAAAGCTACCATCCCGGGCATAAAGCCTCGTCAATATTTGGCACAAAGCCCGTGGGCCGAAGCCACCATTCCAGGCACAAAGCCTCATCACTATATGGCAGAAAGCCCATGGCCCGAAGCCACGATTCCGGGCACAAAGCCTCATCACTATATGGCACAAAGCCCGTGGCCCGAAGCCACCATTCCGGGCACAAAGCCTCATTATTTCCGGGGTCGAATGATAAGGATCCTATTTTGTACTATAGATCAGTCACCAAGACTGATCCCCTGTGTGTGAACCCTCATTGGTTAGCCAAAATCGCATGCTATAAAACACACAGTTGAGCTGACAACTCTCACGAGTTGTGTTCCTCCTTTCATCCTGCTTGCAAGCACTTTCTTTCTTTCATTATTTTTCACTTTTCATCTTTGTTATCTTTCATTTTGTTACATTATACTTTAGGTTCATTTATTCATTCATCATACTACATAAAGTCATAACATAATACTTAACGTATATTATAATATAATATATACGTTTTGAAAATCATTAAAAGATAACACATCATATAGATATGCATATCATCCATACATCATGTCATAATACATGTTCTACGCATAGACAATCACATACTCATGCTTAAAATAGGCCAAAACAGTCCATAGGTCAAACTAGGATCAAACCCTAAAATTCTGGTTTTCCCAAAAATTCAGAAAATTTTCTAAGGGTTTGGGCGCATGGACACTATTTAGGCGCATGAAGACTGTTTGGGTGTTTCTCCTCTATGCAAGAGCATGAGCCTATACTTAACTCTTTTAACACTTAGGCGCATGAGCCCCTTGGGCGCATGGGCACTATTTAGGCACATCACCCTACACTTAGTCATTTCTTAAAAAAATTAGGTGCATGGACTACTCTTTGGGCGTATCATCCTATACTTAGAGTTTCTAAGTCATAATTTTAGGTGCATAAGCCCTGTTTAGACTTTCTAAGTCAAAATTTTAGGTGCATGGGCCCTGTTTGGGCGCCTGACCTTGCTTAAACCTTTCTAAACCAAAATAGTAGACGCATGGGCCCTGTTTGGGCGCATGACCATCAACTTATAACTTTCTAACATATTTTTCAGACCCGAATATTATCTTAACATGTTCTAAGCTCCTTAATATCTTTCTAAGCCTTAACTTAGTATGCACAACTATAAAACATCAACATACAAGCATATATACATATGGTCACACGTACAAAAGTTTTTAAAAATGTTTTACATGCATTTTCAGCCCCAAAAAAACAAGTAAAATACGGGGTTTAGAAACTCACCTAAGCTGCATCCAAGCTTAACTCCTTTAACTTGAACTTTTCAGAAGTTTCAAACACCTAAATATCTCCAAAAACGCATACCCGAGAACATATAAACACATAAGAACATGTAGAAACCGGTTTCATGGTCAAAATCGATAAAAACCTAACCAATTATACTAAATTTACTTACCTTAACTGAATTTGGCTGCTCTCTCTCTCTAGAACCGAAGATCTTCTGCTTTCTCTCTCTAAAATGTCGAGCAGTTGAGAAATGCAGAAGATGTGGGTGGCCATGCCCACTTTAAACAGAATAATAATAATACTTTGCCCTTTTTGCACTTTTAGCCCGTCCACTTTTATTCATTTTTCCTTTCTCTTATTTCTTTTTCTTTCTTTTCTTTTTAACTAACAACATTTTCGGGTGTTACACTCACCATATTTTGATTATCTGCGGATTTGATGGTGGCTCTTGACTTTGTAGTTTTCTCCCTCATCTTTCTCTTAGTAGCTTTCTTTTCTTTGAGGAGTTCTTGTTCAAGCTGCTTGAGATATTCAAATTCAATGTACTCATAAGATAGAAGGAGAAGAGGTGAATCCTAATAGGTACCTGTGACACTCAAGTAGATTATCATGTTTTGTCTATCTTGTTCCCTACCTGCTTGAGGTTGTTCCTTACATCCACAGACTCCACTTCAGGCCTTTCTTGAACTGGAGAGAGGACAGGGGCTTTATACAGTTTTCTTCTTTTCCTTTCGTCTTTGATCTTGAGGAGCAATTCAGCTGCCTCAGCCTCCTTCCTCTCCTTAGATGCCTCAATATCAGCCAGTTCATTTAATTCTTCCAAGTGAAGAGAGACCAATTTATCTATGTTGTAGTTCCTAAATGACAAATAGTTCAATCTGGGTGCCCTTAACTCCTCTTCCTCAGTATTTGGCCTAGGGGCAGCCCTGATTACAGCTTGACTGAACTTTGGGATTTCTCTCATCCTCTCTTCGCTTGCCTTCCTCTTCCTCTCCCTCTTCTCCTCCTTAATCTCCTCAGAGGTTATAATCTTCTTTCCTTCTTGAGTTGGTTCTGCACTTAAGCTTTGGCTAGTGAGAGGTTGTGAGAGACCCTTACCAACTGGTGCCGCACTTAGAGTACTGGGTGATGAAGGAGATGTAGTCTCAAATTTCACATGTTTTTAGCTGGGCCTTCAACCGATCTTCCCCTTCAAAGCTAATCTTAGGGTCTACCTCAATATCTAGTTAACCAACCATTTTCCCTGCTAGCCTCTATCTATATAAATTGGGTTTTCTTGTAAACTCCTCAGACACCCTCATCTGAATACTCTCAGCTTACCTATCAGCTTGCCTAGTATGGCTTGGGTTGGCAAGTGGCAGGTAAACCAGAGGATAACTTTTATAGAATCTCAGGTTTGGAAGTATAAAGCTTGTTGTTTACCCTGATACCTAAAAAGCACCAGGGCTCTTCCATCATTGTCATACCTCCATCCTACTATTGGATTGTCACTAAGGTAGGATAGGGTTGACATAGCCCTTGGTATACCCTCCTTATATAGCCTTTGAATTAAGGCATCCATACTGATATAGGCCTGAGAAGGTTGTTGGGTTTGGATAATTACAAGTAAGGTTGGTGAATCCTCAATGTCCATACTCTTGGCAATGCTCCCAAGTTGTCTGGCTATGGTGATTATCTCCCCCTTTTTGGTAGCATCACCTACTTGCATAGGTGAGGTGGAGGTTAAATCCACCACATCCACATGTTCTTATGGACTTGGTTAAGCACGTCTGACAGTCTCTCAGCTAACTTTCCCTTAAGATCAGTGATCTGAAGTTGCTAATCAAGGACTTGTCTTTGTAAGGTAAGCATCTGAGACTCAAGGTGGCTAACCTTAAAAACCAAATAGGTGCACGTTTTTGTTAATGTTTGCACCATTAATTGCATACTCCCCTCCTCTTTATTAGAAGAATAATGGAGGGATAAGAGTACATGACCAAAGTCATCTCCCTCACCACTAGATATTGTTTCTTGGTCTCTGATTTCCTCTGCTCAATCACAGCTGGGTCACCGTGGTTAAGGTCTTAAAGATGTAATCACTTGCAGAAGTGAGGGCCTCTTCCACATGGACCTCCTAAACTTGTTTAAAAAGGTCTACCTTAGTCATGGGTGGATCATGTGGGCTATTTATAGGTGTAGGAGGAGGACTTATCTCTCCTTAAGCAGGGGAGGACAAGAGAGACTCATGGTACTCATTGAATCTCATATCCTTATCATCATAGAACTACAGGTCAGGGATTGGTTGATTAAGGTCCAAAGGATGGGGATGCTAACTTCCCCCGAAAGATTGTTCATCTGAGTTTTGAGACTCAAGATGAAGGCTTGAGGCTGGGGTAGTGAGCTCATTGAACTGAGCATGAGGAACATCAATACCGATCATTGTTGGAATGAGAGTGGTCTGCTCCTAAGGGGAAGTGGGAGCTCTTGGTTCTACTTCCTCCTGCATGGATGAGTGTATGGGGCCCTGCTCAATCTGAATAGATTGAGCAGGGGTTTGTTTGGATTTTCTCTGGTAGGTGATGGTTATTTAAGGCTATGTGGGTGGTGAAGATGATGAAGGTATGCGTTCAACATTGGCTGGTGCTGCCAACTTGTAGCCTTGAGCATGGAGATCTAATATTTTTGGGACAAGGCCTGTTTTGACCCAGAAAAAACCAACACTTTCCTTATTATTTTGAAGATGTCGGGGTTCATTTGTCCCAATTTAATAATATTACCTCTTCCCCTCAAATGTGAGCCCAGTCACCAGTTGAGAATATGCTGGACATATCTAGGGAACATGTAATACTCTAAGGAATCCAAGTTAGCAAGTAAGTTTGTATATACAAACTGTGAATACTTGAACTTGATCCCCTACAACATTCCATGGACTATATAGGATAGGTCTTCTAGAACTTGGTCTCATTCCCCATGTTTTTTTGATAATGAATATATTATAACATGAAGGAGGTACTTCCATTGAAAAAAAACCTTACCATTTTTGAAGGTTTTCATAGAGTAGTAGCCTTCATAGCCTATCAGCCAAAATAAGCCATCGACTTCTGCTTTTTCACCATCCAACCTTAGATGTTGGTTGATAGAGGCTAGAGTGATGAATACAGTCTTCCCCTACATTGTTGCAAATAGTGCCTTCTCACCATCCAAGATAACCTCTTGGCAGGTCCTCTAAAATTCCAACAATTGATCTTTATAATGTAGAGGGTCTATACTGAGAGCGGTGAGGTATAATGAGTGAGAAAGAAAATGGCAAACATTTGAGAAACTAGGATCTTTTTCAAATGATAATAGAGCAACCTGATTGTGTTGCCTGTGAAGGTGCATGATAAAGGGTGGTTGTTTTGGGGTTTAGGGTTGGCCATTTCCTAATGCTTTTTATCAGAGAGAGTGGAAGAAAAATAAGGTTTTTTGGGTGATTTAGGGCTAGAAGATTTGATATGAAAAGGAAGAAGAAAGAGAGGGAACTGTTGTAGAGGCTATTTATATGCTTGGATGTAAGACAAAGCTATTGCAAAAGGCCAAACTTTGAAATCTAGATTTTTGTCCCGCCTCTGAAAGTACCCAAAAAGGTAGTTATCTTGGAAGTTGAAAATCTTCCGAAGGTAATTTACCTTTTGAAATTTTGAAGAAAGCTTATAATGCAGAATTGACTTCAGAAAATATTCCTTAGCTTTGGAAGAATTGCTTCATCATAAAATATATCAAGGATTTGGTTGTTGAAATCAGTTCCTTGATCACATCTTATGATCTTGACCTTATGATCAATTGATTTTTAATTTTCAGAATGAAGGATCTCAAGATTTTAGGGGTTCATACTTACTTCTATGAAAGAAGACCCAAGTATATCTTGTGAAGTCATCTGTGATCACAAGGCAATATTAAGTTCTTCCTATACTCATTACACTAGTGGGGCCAAAGAGATCCATATGTAATAAGTGTAGGGGAGTAGTGATAGACTTCATTTCCTTTCGCTTGTGAGACACTTTATATTGCCTTCCTTTCAGATATGCAACATAATGGTCATCACTTGTAAACTCCTTCTTTGGCATTCTAGTTACCAAATCATCTTTAATTAATTTATTCATGTTCTTAAAGTATACATGCATATTCTTTTATGCCAAATGAAAGACTCATCACTATTGGCTTTAGATAGAAAGCAAGAAACTTCTCCTGATGGGTACGTTTACTATAAATCCATCCTGTACATGTTCCCTTTCCTGGGCACTCTAAGCTAGATATGCTCTTGAGAAATGATCACCCTAGGCTTAAGAACAATGCAATCATGCTCAGTAAAGGGCATGTTATGTATTTGGTAATAAAATTGAGATACATTCAAGAGATTGTACTCAAGCTCTTGGACAAAGTTTACCTTCTTAATGTTGAGCTCACCATTTATGACCCTGCCTCTTCCAGTATGTAACCACTTGATTCTTTTCCAAAAGCAACTGGTCCTCCATCAATTTTCTTAAAGTTCTAAAGCAAACAGGTATTATCGGTGATGTGCCTTGAGCAACCACTATCAATGATCCATATCTATCTCTTGGTGTTTAGGTATTCCTACACATGAAAAAAAGATGTTTAGTTACATTTAGAAACCAAAGCCTTACTGGTTTTGGTTTTATCAAGATGAATTGAAGATAGTTTAACAGTTATTGATCCTATATGCAAGCTTAGAGGATCCTTGGCTGTTGTTGATGAAGAAACGTCAGTTATAAGGCCCTCCTTCATCTTCCATACCATGTTTGGAAAATTAGATTTGGCCTTCAGAACTTTGAAAGTTTTGATGACTTTTGGATGTTTTGGAGACTGAACCTTTGAAAGCTTTTGCATCCACTACAATAGACTTCTGTGCTTCGGAAGCATTTCTTTCTTCCAAGACCAAAACTTGCTTCTGAAGAAAGTTTTTCACCTATCTTCTATTTGTTCACCTTGGAGCTTCTGAAGGAAAATATTTTTCCTTCTAAAACTATTTTCTTCTTACTCTCAGAAGTATTCTTCTTGTTTATGTGGATGGTACTCTTAGGATTGTAGATGCGATCCTTAATATAATGAGTTGTACCACTACACATGATGTATTCCACAGGCATACTTCTGAGAGTCTACTATGAGGACAAGGTTGATCTTCATCTCTTTCAGCACTTTCTTCATCTTCTTAGATGATGTAGCAGGATTCTAAGGGTGAAGCTTTCTTTTAGAGTTGGATAGTTCAGGATACGCAGCAGCGGTGCATACTTGTTCAACCTTCTTCTCTTAACCAGGATGGTTTGAACTTGAACAAGGAACTATGATACTACAATCCTTAGTTAAGTCTTTAGTCTTCACACCTCAAACCCAGCAGAGATAAAGACTTGTTTTGCTTAGGGTTGAAGGTGGACTTGATCTCTTGGAGTTACCTTGATTTTCTTTTAGCAGCCCTGATAAAATCTTTTTAGCTAAGTTGGCCATCTCTGGTTTCTTCTTTTCTCCAGGAATACAAAGATGTCCCAATACCTTGGCTTCATTATGGTCAGCCATCAGTGCTTGATTTGGAGAGACATCTTCTACCTAAAAGATCCAGTCAAAGCCTCCTTCTTCAACAGCAAACGCGGCTTGCTTCTTTGATTGCTTGGGCTTCTTCATTCTGGGAGCTGCATTAGTATAGTTTGCCTTGATTGTGTTTGGCTACCATTTGACCTTGGTGCCTTACACTCCATAGAAAGGTGGCCCATTTGGTTAAGGTTGTAACACTTTTCTTTGGTTTTATCCATCCAAAACTTTCCACTGGTTATGATGCTTAGAAGCTTTCTACTTGTTCTATTGTAGAACTTCTTGGCTCTATGAGTAAGAAGAGAAAGTTGCCATAACTTTTAGTTGAAGACACAAAGGCTTGAGAAGTGCTTGGCTCTTAGAATGGGCTTCCTTGAGTGTAGCTCTCCCTTGGTGTCTCTGGGAAGGTGATGAAAGGGCCTTTTTATGAGTCGTCAGGGTAGCAGATGAGATGATGTTATGGTTCTCTGCTAACCCTTTCAACCACATGAAAGCTTAACTCTGTTGATTGTTGGAAGAGCTGTTGGATGGATTTTGCATGTTCATCTCCATCTTCCAACCGCTCAGGATACCATACAACTTAGTGAGAGTAAGACTAGAAAGGTTTTTAGTTCTCCTAATGGCCACCCAATAGTATGTCCATGGTCTAGCAAGAGTAAACACAAACTTCTTACAATGTCTCTATTCTCAAGTTTAACTCCAATATCCATCAGAGTATATATAATCTCAACATACCTAGAGTATTGTTTAGTCATAGTTTCACCTATTTTGAAGGTGAAGTTCTAAAAATGTTGCTTCATGATATCCTTCTTGTTTTCTTGGTTTTGTCACACCATTCATACATAAGCTTTAGTGCATCCCAGAGTTCCTTTGCAGTCTTGCACTTTTTAAAGCCTTTATAGATAGAGTTAGGAATAGCATTTTGAAGAGCGGTCATGGCATTCTGATCTACATCAATCTTCTTCCAACCGCATCCTTTGGTATCAACCCACTTCCAATAGTTGTTGAAGTAATACTTGGGATGTGAGGTTTTAAAACTACAAATCTCCACATCTTGCTATTTTGTGACTTGGCGAATCCTTCCATCCTCATGCACCAAGTATCAAGGTCATCAGGAGTGATCAGTGGAGATGTAGTCATGGTATCGGTTTCCATATCAGCATTAGTGAGAGCTACCATTTAAGCAAGTAAGTGTTTTATGAAAAGGTAGATTGCCTTTTTACTAGACAACAATCTAGACAACAAGATCACATAGACACAACAACAAAACAATGGAACTCACTTTTCGGGTTTTAAACATAGAACACAAGAACAGAATAATGAATTCCCCTAAGGTCGATTTCAATCTCTTAAATATAACAACAAGTTGTTATAAATTCAACACTTTTTAATCATAGTGCACAAACCCATGATTAATGATATGATTTCTATGTTTATGAATGACTGTGTATGTTTGTATGCTTGAATGATAATATCTACTAGTTTGTATTGATTACAGGGTATACTGCTATTTATAGCCTATACAAAAAGTTTAAGTGTCCGCTGCGGATGTATAACCGTCCGCTGTGGATGATGAATGAGTTTTTTGTTGTGTATGATAGACATTTGTTGTGGACACTTGGTAAATGTTTGTCTTGTTAGTGTCTGTTATGGATGTGTTCATCTGTTGCCGGAAGTTGTTCATTCATTGTGTGAGTACTTTATCATCAGCTATGAAGTTCTTCATCCGTTGCGAGTACTTGGACTTCTTCAAACTTCATCCGTTGCTGACTTATGCATCCGCTGTGGACAAGTCTTTATCCGCTGCCAACACTTGCAAAGTTTCTTTATCTATAAAACATGGAAAAGAAATTTAAAACAATAATTAGTGTATGTTATGAATGTTAATAATGCTAATGTGTTAGTTAATAATTGTTTGAATGTTATAACATATTTTGATTATGGCAAGCATTATCCTTTTTATACACTTGTTGGCTCCTACAATACTCCCCTAAGGATGATGTTGCCAAAATTAATGTTTGCATGTTACTATTTTGTTTCTTAGTGATAATGTGTTTGATTATGGGTGATTTGAATTATTGTGTTATTGTATGATTAACTTATGATGTTTGGTTGATTAGTTTCATGTATGATTGCATGATTGATTGATTAACTGATTACATTAACTGAATACACGTGTAATTAGATTACCTTGTATGTTCTGATCCATATATATTTGCTTGAATGACTTGTTACTTACATGATTGTTTTTATATTTGATGATATGTATTATATATATGTATGTTTTATGTTCTAATATATGTGTGTTATGTTTGTTAAGTATGATAGGATGTTTTGATTGTTTGAGTGGTTAGGTATGTATGAGTGTTTTTTTTTCCTGTTAGACATGTAGTGTAGTTGTCTGTAAAGAAGAATTTTTTTTGGTAAACCTATTACTAAGTCACCTTTTACCATTTGATTCATTCTATTAAAATTTGATTGTCCTAATCATCTATGCCATAATTAGGAAACATCTTCTGATGCCTTTGATAGCAAAAGTTCATGGGTTGATGCTAGAACGATGTTCATATACACTATGTATGTGTTGTTTTGATGGGGTGTTTTCAAAAGGATGTAGTCACAGTTACTTGAAAACATATCTTGATGATGTAGTAAATATTGGATTTAAATAGGGTGACATATCCTTTATCACAGATTTAGGATATGTTGAGAAGATTAAACTGGAGGTTGGAGGAGTAGTTGACATTTTAAAAGCTGATCAACCCATTAGGTACTGTTCCTTCACCGGTTATCTTTTCACCTCCAAATGCTACGTTTCCTTGATGTTTGCTCTAAAGGAGCAATTTCCAGTCATGTGTCAGGAGCATCTTCTGTCAACATACCATATGTTGTCATGTTTTCTTTGATGTCCTTGCACAAAAAAAAAAGAAATTAATAAGAGGGTGCAACCCAAGCCAAGATGGTCTTAAGCTTTCCTTCTTTTCCCATAACACAAATTTCTTCTAATGTGGTATTATCTGCTAGTTTAGGAACTCAAGGTACACTAAATTTTATTTATGTTTTTAGCTCTGTTAGGAGAAGTGCTTTGAGCTCTCTTCCTTTGAGTACTAATGTATGATTCATGTTTGTTTTGAGACTTATGTCTCCTATCTATTTTTTTAAAGTTATCATAAAATGTTTTGTCATTATTTAAAACAACTCTTATATAAGGAGTTTGTCTTGGTACTCCTACTTTGTTCTTGTTAGGAACAACTGTCTGCTTCTTAGTTAATTTCTCAACTTGAGGTTGTTTGTTTTGCTTCTTGTTTTTCTAATTGATAAAGCAGTTGGCAGTATTATGATTGTTTCTTTCATAAATTAAACAGTATTTATGAAAATGACATGATTCACTTGCAGTACTTACCATATTAGCACTTTTTAGTGCTGTGTGTATTCATCACACCACTCATAATAAGGAAAATTTGAAGTACTCTGTTTGTTAAAAGATTTTGATTTTAAGTTTGACTTTAATGGAAGATCAAAAGTTACAGTTGGTTGCTTTGGCTGAATACGGCTTTTCCTTCCCTTTGTTTGTTCTTTTAGGAGAGATAGTGGAAGATTAAGCCTTTCTTCCACTTAAGCAGATATCAAACACTTGTGTCTACTTTGGTTGTTTTGGGTTTTTATCAACCACACTTGAAACCTTTTTAGTTTCAGTAATTGGTTGATTTGGCTCATTATACATAAATCTTCATTATCTTCATCTGTGTCCTCATTGTTTTCTCCTTGATAGAAATCTGTTGATTTTTTTATGTTGGTGCTTGGCTTTTAACAAAATTTATCAGAGGTGATTTTGATATTAATGATGATTTTGGTGATGATGATGATGATGGTTTGGAGTCATCTGTCCTGTTGTAGGGCTCAAGTGATTCCCGCTATTTTTTTGTCATTGAGTTAGGTAGTGGGATATAGTTATCATTATAAGATGGGTTGACCATATTATATCCCAAACCCAAAGGGTCTTTGAAAGCCCTTTGTTAACCAATAAATTCTTCAAACTTCTTATTGCTCACCTGAAACTTCTAAAGTTTCATTTAAGTTTCAGGTTGTAGCGTTTTTTACTGCGTCAAAGTTTAAGAAAGTTGCTCAACTTGAGCTTCTAGTGTTAATTTTTCGAATGACAGTTTGTCCAAATCATTTTTCAGTGACAAAATTTTAATCTCATATTATTTTTGTTCTGTTTTTAAATTGTCATTCAAAATGTTTGTTTCAATAACCTTTTTAGAAAGTTGGTCTGCATGTTCTTTGTATCTTGTGACTTCGTCAATGTATGCTTGAGAACAAAAATTCTTCTTTACCTCTTTCGGGATTTCAACAACTTCATCCTCTGTATTTGCCATGAGGGCATGGTTAGGATACTGTATCTTTTCCTCATACATACTCCAGTCACACTCACCATCCTGTTTAATTATCATTGTAGAGGACTTGGAGTGTTGATTAGGGATGTGCTGTGTGATTTTTGCTGGTGTTGGTGCAATAGGAATGCTAGAGGGAGGTGGAATTTTTCTGTTTGTGTTATAGCTACTTGAAGTTTGTATTTGTTCGTTGTTTATGTCAGCTCTGGGTTGTGGACATTCTCAAGAGAAGTGTCCATAGAGTTGGTAGTTATAGCACCTCACTTTGTTTTAGTCAAAACCAATCTTTGTTTCTTATCCATACTCAATCCCCTATTCCTTTGCAGGAACTTCTTTGATCTATATACTATCACTGTTATTGAATATTGAAGATCTATTTCTTCAACCATGTCAGGAGGCAATTCCTCCAAGTCTTGATGGATGATCTATGATGGTATGAGATTAGCACCCAGTAAGATTGAAAGCTTGTAGAGAAGGCTGCAAAAGCTGCCTTCTGCTCCTCACTTTGCAAGATGATTGTTAGAGCATCCATGGGTTTCTTAAACTTATGAATTTTTTTGTCTTTGCTGGGTGTTGTTTGAAGGAGCTAGAAGCATGTGGGTGTTATTTGCTTTGAGGTGTTGCTTCATTAGAAGCATGAACACCATTCTTCTTGGACTTTTGTTTCTTTTGAGGTGATTCAGGAGAAGAAAAGAATGGAGTTTCACTTGAATCAAGAAACTCCTCATCCTTTTCTTCATTAGAGCAAGCTAAGAATGTGCTGTCTGTTTGTTGCATCTCTTGAATTTGTATGATTCAGCAAGTCTGATTGTGTTGTTACTCCTGGATCTCTCATCTAACTCTAGTGCCTCTGCTTTGGCTAGTAGTGCATCCAATGATAAAGCTTCTAAATCTAGTGTTGCTTTTATCAAAGAGACTGATTATGTCCAGCTCTCTAGAAGTGTATGCGATAATTTATTGTTGATCTCCACAGATTCGTATTTGAGACCATAAACAATTATCTCATTTACAAGCTAAACGAATCTATGGAGCTGTTATGGTGTTGATTCTCCTTGAACATGGTGGAAACTTTCATATTGTGTCCTCAATTTATCTTTCTTGATTTCCTTTATCTTAGCACTTCCGGCAACTCTAGCTATAATCTCAAAACGGAGAGTCATTGCCAGTATGTTGTAAACCTTAACGTCTATTATGACCTTTTTATGGTCATCACCAGCTATACTCTTTAAGCTGACTAGTTTTTATATGTTATAGTCTAGACCAAGAGTCACAGGTATGTACGGTCCCTTGGTTATGGATGTCCATAGATCTGGGTCTTGAAAAATAGTCCAGTTTTTGAACATTATTTTCAATTGTTTAAAGTCTGCTTTGTTCTTGAATCTGGGTGGTTTGAGACTACTGTTTGAACCTGAAATTTCATTAGACATGATTTTCTAATTTTTGAACATAACGTTTTAAGTCAAATTTTGTTTGATTATTTAACTTAATGCTAAATTTAATTTAACCTAATGTCACTATGATTTGTTTGTAAATGATTTTGTCACTTCTGAATTTTACCGAATAAAGGAATTAAATATTAGAAATTAATTAATTAATGCCCAAGTTTAAGTCACACTCAATTCTCGGTACAATAAAAGGGAATATTCAGTTTAAGGAAAGTCAAAACCTTTTTGATGATGTCAGACAATAAAGTCAAAACCCAAAAAATAAATAATATGTTTTTAAAAGTTAACTATTTAGATCTAAAACTGACTTTTTTAAAATTTCCAAAGACGAATCGGTTTCTTCTTTGTTTTTGATGCAAAGCCAACAAAATCACCAAAGATTTTGAAGGTTGTGTATGAATAAAAACTAGGGTTTATTCTAGTGTGGTTTTGACCGAGATGTTCTTCATACAAATCAACAATCGGTTTGTTGATTGAAGAACACAAACCTAATTCAAGTTTGAATATACTTGAATATGATGATTTGAAACACACAAACTGATTCAAAATTTTAAAAACAATGTTTGTTTGATGAAAACTTGATAAAACAATACTTGGTTACTATTTTATCAAAAAACTTTGAACCGATAAGGTTATTGAGGGATTGAGATGATTTTGTTTAGCAAAACAGTGTATGAATGTTGTTCCGAGCTTCAACAACACGATATCTTCTTCAGGTTGTACAAAAACATATTAATGAATCATGTTTTGAACATTTGTTGAATGTTTGAAGTAGAAGATGTTTTTGTGATGATTTTCAGCTCAAAAATGGTTAATATGAAGCTAATAAACCATGGATGTCATTGCATTGGAAGTTTCACACCCTCAAAATCCGCATGCGGGGTTTTACTGCGAGGCGTGTGACAAACCAGGATCCCAGTCATTAGTTACTTAGAACGACACTATATGAAATGTTTAAACCAAAGACCAATCAGAGTTTAAAGTTTTAAAATATTTGCGGAAGCATTTTGTGAATAATTCAAACCCAAATTACTTAAATGTAAACTGCGCAAAACACGAGCCCAAATGAAAGTATATAAGTATATGTTGAATTCAAAACTAAAACAATGTTTGAAACAAAGCATGCTTGACACGTGCATGCTCCAATGGGCAACTACTAGATACGACCTGAGAAAAGCATACTAAAGTATGAACACGACGGTTGGTGAGTTCAAGAGTTTGCAATCATCAGAAATAATAATGTTAGTAAAAAATAATATAAATAAGTGTATTGAGCTAGTCTAATTTCGTTAGTAAAGAACAATAGTGATTTCACAATCGAAGCTGACTATGTTTGTTTGCCTCCCTCCACGACATACCAGGTTGTGACGCTGTTAGTAGTTTAGGACAATATTGCACCCGTTGACTTCCGGTCACACGAGTGGGGCTTGTCAGACCCAGTAGTACTACCCAAGATTTCCTGCTAGATTCCTTAATTAACGATTTGAAAGGGTGAGGGCTTTCTATGGTATATATCACACTATGTTTTACTAAACACATGTTATAAAAGTAAAGCATTCAAAGTAGAGTATGATTTCTCCCCAAAAAGAGAGGTAAATAAAAGTGGGGCATTGAACTCACCTGGTAATCCCAAGAGACAGTAAATGCTAGTACAGAGTGTGAGTAGGGACAACCCATCACAGGTTACCTAAATCACTTGAGTTTGTAAGTATACTAGACCAAAATAGTCAAAGAGAACCTAAGTGACTTAGAAAGAAAAGACAATT
>BJCO01003493.1:0-11739 GCA_018326465.1 Flaveria floridana
TGTGGTTCTTTGTTAAATGGGTTTAACAACTATCTTATGAACATGTTTTAAAATTTAAAATCCGCTGCGTTTTCATATAAACTAAGTTATATGAGCTTTGATAAACATGTTAAAACCCCTACAATATATTGTAACATTTGACCCATCTCAAATTGTATACCCGAACCTGTTAGGCCTATTATAAAAATCAAATACATTATTCAAATTACTTTATTCATTTTGGTGTTTCAAAAACAATAAATATGTCACTTATTCAATTTACAATAATTTAGTAATTTATAAAATACTTTTTATAAATTTATAAGTTTTTATTAGTAACTATGTGACTATATTTTCAGTTAAAATAAATAATTAAATTGCTAAGTTTTACAAGATTTATAATGTTTATAAAGTTTATTAAATAAATCATTTGTTTAATTATAAAAGTTAAGTATTTATAAAGTTTGAGGTTGAAATTGTAAAATTTTAAAACCTAGTTTTGAGAGATTCTTGCATAGCATAATAAGTCTTTAAACCCTAAGGACTAAATTGTAATTTTTGAAGCTATAATTAAAAGGTTTCATAATAAATGTTAAGTTTTCAAAACCAAAGGGACTAAACCTGTAAATATCTAAAACCCTTTTCACCCAAACTACCCACCCACCAAACCATTCTAAAACCTCGATTTGAACCCAACTAAACCATCCCATGAGTCTAAGTTGTGTGATTCGAACGAATAATCCCTAATAATTCGATTAAACTGACTGTTGCACTAATATCACCCAAAGCTGAATTCTCATTCCAAATCAATATAGCTTTGACCTTATTCGCGCATAATTTAACCAAATCAGTCAATCTGAAACATTCATCTAATCATTCTAAAAGTATCTCCAACAACGCCTAAATCATTGTTTAAACCAAACAACAAACTAACCACCTCGTTGGAGGCTTTGTTCAAACCAAGAATTTTTTTCTTGTCTGATTATTCAAACCACCACAAACCAAATAACGTACATATTGGTGGCCCCACATAAGACCCCACCCCAATTTGAATAACTATTTTACCACCACAAACCAAATAAAGTGCATATTAGTGGCCCCCAAATAAAGTGTATATTAGCGTATATTGTAAAGTAAGTGATGACGTGAAAATGTAAAGAGGGTTTGAGAAGGTGTATTGTTGGAGTAAAATAGGTGGTTTTTAAGAAATATGATATAGCAATGAGGTGTTGGTGATTTGAACCCACCCACTATTGGAGATGCTCTAAGTTCAATGGTACCATTAGTTTCAATTAAAACAAGAATTATACTCGAAACTTCCAAATCAAAACTATTATTGGTTCAGATTAAAACAACATAAATTAGACCTATTTAAGTGAGGGCAAACAATTCATTCGACCCCTTAACTTATTCCAACATCTAATTTCATTTGTTAAACACCCACACACCTCTGTCGTGATCACCCATTGATTTGAAATGAAAGTGAGTCGTTCGCCACCTTCTGAGCATCTTAACTAGCAAACGATCTAGGTTTTATAATCAAAATCATCATCCAAAGCCTCACAACCCATTAATTAGGTTACAATCAACCTCATCATCTTGAATCAACTTCAACCCAGTCGTGACTGTTCATACCTATACTATCCTCGATTTGATTTTAAAACAAGTAAATTTCAGACACACTAACACTCGATTTCATTAGAGGAACAAAAGCCCCATAGTTAATCGAGTTAACTGTCTCGATTCAATGTTTAATATGGATCCAATCGAAAGACGGGTTTATGTGGTTTGGGGATTTTTCTTTAAATGAATTTATAATTTTCAAAGAATTTCAAATGAGATTCAGGTCCTCGGCCCATCGGTTAAAGAGCAACACATGTTCGGAGGAGACCTAGGTTCAACCCCAGGCACCCTATTTTCATATTAATTTTCTTTATCCATTTTAAATATCAGAACATTTTGATTGTATTAATATATTGAAATAAAAAATATTTTTTTAATTTACAAAATCTCATAAGTTAATAATTAATTTATGAAAATCTTAAACATTTTAATTTCACATTTTTATCATTTTTTTGTATAAATGTTATAATAACATTATCAGTTCATTTAAATGTTTTAAACTTTATAAGTATTATTTTAAATCAAACATAAATTATTTCAAATCATTTTAAATCTATATTTTGTAATTCTTTTAAATAATTATTTATTGAATCAATTATTGTAAGGTGTTGGATCATATGAGGTTGGTGCAACTAAAACAACACTTTAAAGAATTTGAAAGTACAACTGAAGAAGTCTTCCTAAGTTAAAGCAACTCTTCCGAAGACAAGTTGAAGATCTTCCGAAGCTTAAAGTATGAAGAGATTCCGAAGAAAAAAAATCTTCCAAGACTAACTAGTTGTCCTTCCGAAGTATATGAAGAATTTCCGAAGATAGAACTAAGTCTTCCGAAGACTAAGTAGTTCTTCTTCCAAAGTATTTACACTTTAAAGATCCAAGACAAAGTATTTAGAAGAATGAAGTCATGTAGACCTACTATAGATTTGGAAGAAGTTGATTCTTCCACAAGATGAATGGCCTCAGAATAATAAATCTTCCGAAGCCATTTACCTTTGGAAGAACTGACGATGAACACGTAGACAAAAGTATGGGTTGTCTGACATCCACTGCAAACTTTGATATACTGGTTGGCGCTTTCCCACGCCCATGTAGTTGACCATACTTTATTCCACTGTTCACCTTTATTAATTAGTACAGTTGCCACCTTTTGTTGGTGACAAAAGGTAAGTCATGGACCTGTCATGACTACCTGTAAGGCCCCTTTCCCGGGATGCTTACAAGTTGGACATTCATCGCATATAATATTTAATACATACACATTTCATAAAATGTTGCAGCGGAACTAAGTTAACAAAAAAACCATTCATACATATAATTAATGTTGCAAAATAATACATCGTTGTAAGTTAGAGTTATAAAATAATTTATTAGTTGCATTACAATACAACAAAATCATTAAGCATGAACGGATGCCAATCTTGCCCTGCCGAGTAGCTTCACCCGCGTTACCATCCTCAACAATGATTACCTGCCAACAGAAAAATGCATAAAAGTCAGTGTTACTGAGTGAGTTCTAGTTTTAAAACCATTAAAATACCTTGTAAGATTTATATATGAAAATACCCTTTTCCATAATATACTTTCCTTACTTTCGTACACGTTGACACATCATACATACATTTAGATAATAATCATTGTTCGTCTCATTCATTCGTACTTTCATTATTATCTTTCATCATCGTACACATTCATTCGTTTCGTACTTTTCATTATCTATCACTTTCATCCAGAACAATATGCAATACCCGAACATTGTGCATGAAGTTGATATTGGGCCGAGGTCTATCAATAGACCCCTAACATTGTGCACGAAGCGTGACCCAGTACCTAGGGCATGCCATAAGGGTCCCGTTAATCTTAATGATTGACCTTGTGTGCATCCTTCGGGCTACCTAAACCGCACACAGTTGAGCTAACAACAACATGGTCGTGCACCTCCATTCAATTTGCTTGCAAGTCATTAATTTGTTCATTACGTTCCACTTTTCATCTTTGTTATCTTTCACTTTATTACGTAATACTTTATGTTCATTCATACATACATCATATCGCGTAAAGTCATAACATAATACATAACGTATAATATAACATAATATATACATTTTGAAAACCATTAGACGAAGGAAGATAACACATCATACATACATACACATCATAACCCTCATCACATCATCACACATACATTAAACATAAACCATCATATCATAACAGAGACTATCTTAGCCATCTACCTCTTAGAACCCCTTAACAAATCCTAAGTCCGAAATGAGGCACATGGAATATTTCAGGCGCACGAATATAAAAATTTTCTAAGTAAAATAGTCTAGGCGCATTAGCACTATGCAGGCGCATGAGCCCTGCTTAGGCGCATTTCCACTATGCAGGCGCATGAACCCTGCTTAGGCGCTTCAACACTTAGGCGTATGGGTAATCTGGGCGCTTGACCACTACTTAGGCACATGGCCTACACTTAGGCGTCTGGGCACAAATTTTGGGCACATGAGGTACTGTTTGGGCGCATAAGCTGGTACTTAGTATATTTTGGAAAATATTCTAGGCGCATGGATACTATTTAGGCACATGAGATGCACTTAAGTTTTCTAAGTTAAATTTCAGGCGCATGGCCCCTATTTGGGCGCATGTCCAACCATTTAACATGTTTCTACATTATTTTCAGTCCCAATCTACATTCTAACATGCTCACAACTTAAATCTATCATTTAGACATCTAAAACAAGCATACAACCACAAAACCCAGAAATTTATACATAAATACATACGGTCAACATACACAGTGGTTGTAAAACATTTTACATGCATTTTCAGCCCCAAAACTTTTAAAACATAAAACCGGGGTCTAGAACTCACCCGGTGCAGCTTTCGAGTAACACTTCTTCAAACTTGAGTGCACAAGAGTTCAAACGCCTAAAACACAGAAAATAAACAACCAAACACAACACGCACATAAAAATTGGTTTCATAGTTAAAAACCCATCAAAACTGAGCCAATTATACAAGAAATACTTACCAAGATCAAAACAACTTCTTCTTCTTCTTAAAACCGAGAGAAAAAGTTCCTGCTTCTTTTCTTTCTTCTTTGTTGGTCGAAAGCAGAATTATGGAAATGGTTATGGGCGGCCATATTCTTTTATATATTAAAATATTTGAGTTTTGTACCTTTAATACTTTGGCCCCCTCCACTTTTGCTCCTTTCTCTTTCTTGCAATATACTTTTTAGTTTCTTTTCTTATTGTTTTTCTTTTCTTTCGTTTGACAAAGTTTTCAGGTGTTACACTACCTAATCTAGGATAGTATTTTATCTTAGATGCTTTACTTCTAACAATGTAGCATTTGTTTAGTTGTAAATTCCAGTTGATTATCCAAGTATAACTGGTTGTAGATAGTAGTATATATATAGTTTCTCATTAACTCATCAAACCATGCTTGTAAGAGTCTCGTAACACTGAGTTAAGAAGTAATATATACAAGCATCATGAAAACCATTCTTATGTTCATTAACTTATTATATTATTGTAAACTTAGTTTGAGATTCTGCTTCATCAATCGAGTGAGACTTAGTAAGTTTGTGAGGTAAATCTTATGTTGAGAGACCAACACCGATCCTATAATTGGTATCAGAGCTTCTTAGGCTCTTGATTGTGATATCTAACCATCCTAAATCATCCTTGTTTTTCACACTTACTCACTTCACTCAAAATGGCTCTCAACCATAAATTTTCTGAGACTGAGATGGGAACCATGACAAAGGCCCCTATTATTACTCCTGATAACTTCAGAGCCTGGTGTTAACGTATTGAAGACTTCATCAAGTATCAAGATAGCTGAATATGGAGATCAGTAACTCACGGTCCCTACAAGCCTAAGGTAGCATCTCCAACTAGTAATGGTGCTATGATTTTGAAAGCTATTGAAGACTACTCAGATGAAGACTTCAAGAAGATGGACATTAATTGCAAGGCCATGAGTGTATTGCTTACAGCCATACCTAATTTCATAATGGTAGGCTTTAAGCACTACAAGTCAGCCAAATAACTCTTTGATGCGTTGACATTGATGTACTCTGGTTCCTTTGAGTCCAAAGAGTCCAAGAAAGATGTCTGAAGCAGAACTTTGAAAACTTCACTTATATTGTTGGTGAGACCTTAAGCCAAAAATACTTCAGATACATGGACTTAATCACATCTCTTCAGTGTATGGGAGTGACTCTTGAGAAGAGAGGCATAGTAAGAAAGTTCATAAGTGCACTTCCTTATAAGTGTACTTTTTATTGTGTCTCTATCAAGAGGACTGAGAATCTAAACACTCTCACCATGACTGAACTATATGGGATTCTTGATGGATACCGTATGGAGATGGAGACTCAAAAGGGCTATCAGGTAAATACAAGCACAAACCCTCCTGTCAGCAATGCTCTACATGTTGTTGATGGATCAAGAACTCCCCGGCCCCAGATGTACCAGAACTACAACTAATAGCCATCATACTCCTCTGGGCCTTACATCATATTTCTTGAGACACCCAGGTCTTAATTAGCTCAAGAAAATCCTTTCCAGGATGTTTCATGAAATAAGCACTCTAGAGATTTTTAATTATGTTTTGATGATCTCGAGTGTTTTAGCCCTGATGATGTGGAATATATAGACATTGTCCAACGGATGGCTCTTTTAACCTACAGAGCAAAGAAGTTCTTTAAGAGAACTAGAAGGAAATTCCCACAAAACCCAACCAATAACATTTTTGGGTTTGATAAGTCAAAAGCCAAGTGTTACAACTGAAACCAACTTGGTCATTTTGCAAGGGAATGCAAGGCGTCTAGATCTAATCCTGGAGCAACTCAAGCCTCCCAACATCATGCTACCCCAAAGGCTATAACCAAGGGAACTGAGCAATAAACTGCAGCTGTTCCTCAAGAGGTTGATTGGAGCTTCATGGTGCAAGATGTTACCCCTGCTCTAGCTCTCATGGCTAGAACTAAAAATTTATTCTCCAAGTTGACTGAGGCTCAAGCCCAGCTGAGGCTAAAGCAAAGAAGCATGTTATTCAAGAGCATAACCTTAACACCATCCTTGCATCATCCTCTCACTCAAAGGTATGTTATCAAAACAAAAGTGGGGTGGGAACCAATGAAACTGCTCCACCACACTCTTATGTGTCTATCAGACAACCAGATGGAAAGAACAAGATCAGGTGACCACGACATTGAAGGATAATGGTGACCACGACATTGAAGGATAAGGTAGAAAAACTACTGATCCACACAGCTGATGCAATGAGTAGAAGAATGATGCAATAATGGTGACCACGACATTGAAGGATAAGGTAGAAAAACTCATCCACACAGCTGATGATCAACCCCTGACCACCAAAGATGGAAAGAACAAGATCAGGATAACAAGAAAAACCACCAAAAAGGTGGCTGAGTCTAAGTTGAAAATAGACCCAGGACAAATGGGTGTATTCATCTCAGGTGGATTCCAAGTGGCTAGAAACTTTGATTCAGGAAAGGAATATAGTACCAACATGTAACAATCGACCCCGAGGTCAACATTCTAAACTTTGACCTCCTACAATTATTGCTACTATTATTAATATTAGTAATATTATTATTACTACTACTTTATTATTTTCTATGATTATTATTATATGTTCAATTTTCCCTAGATAATACTTTAAGTCTTGTCTTATAATAGAATAATTTAGCGTTATGAAACTATAATTAAACACATCAAAATGTTAGAATCAATTGAGAACAATTAATTTTTTGTACACACACATAATTCATGAAATAATTCAATACATACACATCAAGAACTTAAAAACACTTAACTAGAAACTATCACCTAAAATACTACACTATACAATAAAACTACACTACTTGTATTATTAATTTACAAAAAAAAATATATACAAAACACCCACCCACACCCTTGGCCGCACCACCCTCCTCCCCCAATCACTCTCTTTCTTTCCCACTTACACAACCCACAACAATACACAACCTCTTTTTCCCATTACCCATACATGCAACCATCACGCCATAATTCAAACTCTATCCCTCTCTTCCTCTTGGCCCTCTCTCCACCGAAAACACACACACTCCATACATTTCATCCAAATCTTGAAGAACATCAACATTTCACCATCATCCAAGCTTAATCCAAGCAAGAAAACAATGTTTGGAGGGTCATTAAGCACGAATCTTGAAGGAACAAGGTGCTCCAGCCTTTGCTTGATGTTCACCATCATTTCAATCTCTTCTAATCCCTCAAACTCATAGTTCATTCAAAAAGTAAGCATCAACACACCCGAATCAAGTTGTTTCTTGTGTTTTACTTTAATAAACCATTAAAAACACTACTTTCCTTGCTGTGACAGAAACTTGTGGCCTAAAACCCTATTCGTGGAGAGTTCTTAACATCACACAAGGTATAAATCATGATAAGTTGGTAAACCATTTGTTGGAACACAAGTTAACACCTAGAAAACCCTATTTTTACATAAAATAAACACCATCTATGCATATGTTTTAAAAACCCACGTGCCAAACTCTGAAACCTGCTTAAAAACAGCTTATGAACAACTTAGTTATCTCATTTGAAAGTTACAAAACGATTAGGTGATGTTTGGGTATGATTTATAGGGTTTACACAAGTGTAAATGGTGTAAATCATCTAGTAAAAGGAACATATATGTGATACATGCTAGATCCAAGAGTTTTGATGCATTTTTAAGTAGTTTTGGGTTATATGAAATGTTCTAAGTTGATAATATGGATGGAAGTGTAAAAAGAAAGAACTAGGAGACAAAATGGACTTGTTTTGAAACCCGAAAAAGGAGAAAATCATGCGAAAATAGCAAAATAAAGGAAATTACCATATTAAAAATAATTCCACACTCTAATATAAAAATTACAGGCAAACTAGTCGGATTTGATGATATATGGGTTAAGCTCATAAGTAAATGGAAGTTAAACGTTAAAAACGGGACTTAACCGGGTAAATTTTGAGTAATACCTTAAAAATGATAAAAGGGACTTTAAATCCACAAATAACAAAATATTTCATTAATATAGAGACATTTAGTCAAGAAATATCTAAAAACTTGAATTAAAAATGTATTCGGACGTTCGATTCCGGGTAAAAACGCATTTTAATGGGTAAATAATAAAAATGAAGTTTTTAATCAAACGAGCACAAAAACATATTTTTTCACAACTTATAAACTTATTATAAGTCATTAAATAACATTTATATGTTAATTGGATAAAGACAGAAGAATTAAAAACAAACAGTTAAATCTTCGGTTTACAGTAACCGGTAACTTGTATTTTGTGTTTTAAACCTCTCAAGATAAAATCTGGACAAAATGAGTTTAAATGAGTCTAAAAGTAATATAAAAACCCCTAGGAACTAATAAGGACCATATTTGGGTCTAGAAATGGAAACTATGCAACTTTGGGGTAAAACTTGTAATATTTGAAACTAGAGGGACCAGAGGGTAAATTCTGAAATTATGACTAATTTTTAGTAAACTTATGGCCAGAAACTAATATTAAACTTATTGTTATGTAAACACACTTATAGGAATTACAAGAACTTGTCATCCACATGCCAAAACCCTAACTTTCCTAAAAAGAAAACTTTTGACACAAACTTTTAAGAAACGAAGCCACGTTAGCTTATAACCATAAAAAGAAACTTAGTACACTTCCAACAGTCTAAGAACATATGGCTTACTACTTATATCTGGTTCATAGGGTGATAGGGCTTGAATCATTTCTGTGACGGGATAACTATGATTTACCTAAGGTGAGTTCTGGTGTACCTTTTTTACTACTGATTTGGGATGAAACATGCTTTGTTTGAATTATAATTATTATTGTGCTATTGTTTGATGTTATACATGGTGTATAATGTTTTAACTTGCTCTTAACTGTATCACAATCATTAATTCTTGTGTGAACCCTTTGTCTTATATGGGTAGATCTACTTGGGAAATCCCCCACACACAGTGCCTTCCGGATAGGAAGGGTGCCTCATTGAGATCTTGAGGGATCGTTTGTGTCAAGTAACAGGTTTTTATAAGATACTATGATGAACCATCCAGCAGGTATGGTGCACTGTTTGAGGCTCGGTTATCCCTAGGGTTAACCGGTTTCAAACACAACTTTAGAAGAGGCTAACCGAGACTGAGTTCAGGGTTGATTGTGACCCCATAACAGTGATGCTTTGATTTTAAAATTTACTTATACACTTAAAGAGTCCTTTTGTTTTTAAAATTTAAGCACTTGAATTCACTAACTTTTTAGTTGACATAAAATCTTTTTGAGCATGTTTCAGGTAATCCCTAATGGAAGTGGCATGATTGGAGAACCGGACTTGGATGACCTAGAATTATGACTACCCCTGGCATTACTTGAATTTGAAACACTTTGAACAATTTAAATTATGATTGACTAAACACTTTGGATTATGCATTGAAATTGTACTTTGTATGATGGGCTAGACTGTTATAGCCTGATTTGACTTTATGTTATTTCTCTCCTTGTGCGCTCTTATGATGGTTTGTTTCCGCTGCCATGTATGTTGCTAGTCTATGACGTCCCACCCTTCTTGGGCCCGGGGTGTGACAGATTGGTATCAGAGCCACAGGTTGTAGAGAAGTTGGGGATACCTTAGTAGACACTAGGCTACAACCCTCATACCTTAGGACTGTCCTTTCTTTGGTGAATATTGGAGTAAGCGGGTTGGATAAATTGATGATTACACTTGATCAACGTAATTATCGGACGCGTAAATTCTAGCAGGAAACTCAAATTGTGAATTTTGGAGTAGATAACTTAAAGAATTTTCTTAACACGATCAAAAGCTAAATTTTAATTAAACTTTCATGTCTGTTACTGCGTGAGGATACTACTGCTTATTGATACTATTGCTTATTGATACTGCTGCTTATTGATACTACTACCATCACTACTATTACTAGTACTATTAGTATTATTTTGATGAGTTGTGAGAAAAAAAATTACTCATGATAATTTTTACAGGATAACAAGACCATAGCTGATAAGGGAAAGGCACCTGCACACCCGACTGACGAGACTGCTCCCGTTAGGAACCTCAGGAGGGCAAAATCCCAGACAGAGTATGAGGCGTACTTACGAAGGTATGGACATCGAGGCTGGATATCTGTGACCTCTGATGACACTAAGCCATCAGAAGACTCATCGTCGACATCCCCAGTCAGGAGCTGAACGCGCTCCAATCCGCACGTCGTCGCGCCTACTCATTAACCTATTCCACCTATTAGGGATAGGGGTGCGTGTGTTATCACTTGCCCTCGCAAGAGTGCTAGACTAGGACCTTCAGACTCCTTTAGGATGCCCCTCCTCCACCCCCTCCTGCAAGGACCCCGACACCAGGACCTCCCGTGATCGAACCGCCTAGACATCTTTCTCATGATGAGTACTGGATGCCACCTAGGCATAGCTTGTACGATGGACCTAGTGTTCTTGCCAGTGATCCGTACTCTCAGTCTAGCCGCCGGGCTAGTGACTTTGGACCTTTTGACCAAACTCTGAGTGACATATTGAAGAGCATCCAACGTCATGAGCTGACTCTCCAACATGCCACTCGAACTTCATAGTCTGCCCAGTTTCAGGCAATGATGGCGTCCCATAGCGTGCAACGCTTAGAACAGGAGCAAAGGAAGAAGAGCTCAGGTTAGTTTGGATGGCTAAAGAAGAAATATCAATGATGATATGATGATGATGCCTCATGGGCAGTAGGATTTGAAACTATTCGAAGAAACTATCTTATTTATCTATTTCAGAGACTATTATTATTTATGGGGGTGATGACACCTTCCAATTTGTGAAACTATGACACTATTACTATTTTGCTTTGTTGACGCTATGTTCGAATTATCTAAGAAACTATTGCTATTGATGGTAATGTTGCAGGGTGACTTGATTTAGATTGCAATATGTTATGTGATGAAAATTGATTTGTGTAATATGAATAATTCACATCATGTTTGTGACATCCGGTGATTTTCCGTTAGCAAACTCCGTTAGTTCCGTTAAGTTTTGCATACACGCGTCGTAAGCACACACTA
>BJCO01003498.1:0-10959 GCA_018326465.1 Flaveria floridana
TAGGCTTAATAAAGACAATTGGATTCTTGTTTTCGTTTGATTTATTTTGAGACTTTGATGTATGTGGTGTTTGAAACAATTGATTAATGGCATTTTACATTTTAACATAGCATTATGTGGCTGTAAACAATCTTAACCCTCACACCTCGACATTTCCGCCGTCAAGGTTGGGATGTGACACTCTGTCAGAAACAATCGACATCGGCACACCATAACGGGCAACTATTTCGTCGATAAACAATTTAGATAGCCGCTCTGAGTTATACATCTCTCGGGTAGGTTGAAAATAAACACTTTTCGTCAATCTGTCTACTATGACCCATATGACATCATAATCTTTAACCGTACGAGGTAGCTTCGTTATGAAATCCATAGTGATATGCTCCCACTTCCATTCAGGAATCTCCATGGGCTGGACTTTCCCATATGGCTTTAGGTGCTCAGCCTTAACCTGGAGACAGGTCAAGCACCTTTCTACATACCTCATCACATCGGCTTTCATTCTCAGCCACCAATAATTCTTCTTCAAGTCTTGGTACGTTTTGTTAGATCCCAGATGAATTGAGTAGCGATTCTTGTGGGCTTCGTCTAACACCTTTTTTCGTAGACCTCCATGTCTAGGGATCCACATACGCCGAATCTAGTTTTGACACCATTGGTTTTTTCTTCTAGATTCGCGACCTGCCCTTTCATCCTCTCTGCATTCATGTGTTTGGGTTCTAGAGCTACTTTCTGAGCTTCATAGATTTACTTTATCATATCAGGAGTCACAATCAACTGGTACGATCTCACCTGAATTTGTTCATGGTTTTCCTTACGGCTAAGGGCATTGGCTACCACGTTAGATTTACTCGGGTGATAGTGAATCTCACAGTCGTAGTCTTTTATGAGCTCCAACCATCGTCTCTACCTCATAGTAAGATCTTTCTGCTCGAAGAAATACTTGAGGCTTTTATGGTCTGTAAAAATCGTACACTTGATACCATATAAGTAGTGTCTCTAGATCTTTAGCGCGAATACCACATCAGTTAGATCCAAAACATGGGTAGGGTAGTTCACTTCGTGAATCTTTAACTATTAGGACTCGTATGCTATGACTTTCCTTGCTGCATAAGTATGCACCCTAACCCTTGATAAGAAGCATCTGAATAGACAACCAAGTCTTCATTTCCTTCTTGCAGCGTTAACACCAGAGCTTGTGTCAACCTTCTCTTTAGCTCCATGAACACATTCTTTTGGCTGTCACTCCATTCAAACTTCACATCTTTCCTTGTCAGCTTGGTCAACGGTGAGGCAATCTTAGAGAAGTCTTGAATGAACCTCCCGTAATAACCCGCCAATCCGAGAAAGCTTTGGATTTCAGACGGCGTCTTTGGCGAACTCCACTTCATCACTGCTTACACTTTAGTTGGATCGACCATGATCCCTTCTAGGTTGATCACATGACCTAGGAACTGTACCTTGCATGACCAAAATATGCATTTGGAGAATTTCGCATGCAACTTGTCCCTCCTATGTGAGGATGCACCAAGCAAACTCCTTTAGCGGTTTGAGCACACCGATGTGTAGCTCCTATGTGAGAATGCACCAGACATATCTCCTTTAGCGTTTGAGCACACCAATGTGTAGCTCCTGTGTGAGGATGCACCAAGCAAACTCATTTAGCGGTTTGAATACACCTATGTGTAAATCCTATGTGAGAATGTAACGAATACAATCCTCCTTTAGTAGTGCTTGTAATAACTTCTTTAGCACGCTTTAACGTTTTCACATGTGTGCTTTATCGGGTAACTATTCTTGAATTATTATTCAAGTTCTTTAATGTTCACATGTGACTTTATCATCACTCTTTAACAACTTTAACTGTAATGATATATAATATTTATATACATACTTTAACACTTTAGCATTAAGTTCGTCGTTAATTTGTTTTTATCGTTCGTTATACGGGGTAACATTACACGTAAACATTTAAGTTTTCACGCGAGAACATCATCATTCGCTTGAGAACATCATCATTCGTGCGAGAACATCATCATTCACGCGAGAACTCCCATAATACGACAGCTTGCTGGACAAGTTTCCTCATTCGCGCGAGAACTTTTGAAAAGTAACCACTAGGCGCGAAAAACCTACTTTTCGCGCGAGAACTCGTTCCCCGCGCGATAACTTTGCTGCTGCATAAAACTTTATCCATAAGTTATCGATTCTTTAACTACTTTAACGCCTAAAACATGCTAAAACAATTTATATCATCATACTTTATCAAAACATCCATTTAGGTATGCATATTAACCCCGAAACATGGAAAACACGTAAAAGAGGGGTCTAGAACTCACCTTATGATATCTTTGCACACGAACAACACCTAAACCGAGAGTGTTTCAAGCAAAAACTACATAATCATATGCAATATCATTAAATACAGTTCATATGTGCATATAATACATTGAATATTGACTAATACGTACCTTAGACACCACCTAGAACTGATTTCTCTCTCCTTAAGCACAACAGTAGTTTTCGCATGAAGTGCAGAAATTCAGGTGTCTGGGTTTATTTATAGTGTCTCCCTCTTCTTGCAGTTGTTCTCGTGCGAGAACCTTGGTTCGCGCGAAAACTTCTTCCACTCGAGAACTTTATGACTCGCGCGAAACTCCTCTTTTCAGCCGAGAACTTCTCCTTTCTTCAAAAATTCGGGGCGTTACATTAAGACATCCCACCATATAAATCAACACTACCTTATACGTCATGTATAGTACTATAAGCGACATATGGCTGGCTCCTTTAGTTGATAAAACTGGGACTTGTGAAAAACGTTATTCAGAAGAGCTATATGTGACGTATAGCCCTATACGTCACATATAGGCCTGACATGTATAGATGGCAAAGGTAAGTAAGATTGACACATATACGTGAAGTATGGCACTATACAACACGTATGGGTTATTTTTTTCAAATCAACTTGTTTTGAAAAAAAAAACCCATATGTGGCGTATAGTGCCATATACCACATATAATTTCGACTATTACTTGATTTGACACTTTGTACGTTAGGTAATTTCAGTAAACATTATTATAATGTATACGCATCGTATTATGTTATACGACATGTATAGGATGACGAGGGTGTTAATTTATAAATAGTAAGGTGTCTTATTAACGGACCCTCTAATATAAAGCATTACTCATTTGTATTAATAAATGCAGAAATCATATTTTTCATGTCACGTTATGTTGTACAAAGGATGCATAAAAGTGATCATGTCATGCAAAAAACAAAATACTATCACATTTGTCATGTGTTATGAATCATCACTCATGTGATGATTATGTTTATAGTTTTTATTCTTTCTAAACCATGTGAAAGATGGTCCACCAGCTCTCTGAGTGAGTGTTGTATGAGTTACTCATGATATACAACAAAGAATATGAAAGTGCATGTATCTAATTGTACCAAATTAATGCAATGGCTTTAACGTGGTAGGAATTTAAAAACAAGTGTTGTATATTTATGAGTAGATTTAGTGTATGTTTGAGTTTCTCAATCCACTACACACCGATGTACCAAATAAGATAAACCCTCACAACATCGACCACGTTATAACAAATAAGTAGTTTAGGGATTTAGGGTTTAAAATCTAATTTTGATCATTACAAATACAAATACTACGATAACATTGTCGTTTTGTTTTCTCATAAAAATTTTGTTAACAATATTTTGCATATAAAGAACCTAACGTGGTTATATTTTTTACTCACAAATGTCCATCAATAATTTTAAGTACCTTCACATGTTAATTTTGATCAAAATTGTGAACTTTTTAAAACAGTTTGGAGATGAACATAATTTGTTAAACATCATGACTAAATTTATATCACATTATTTTCTAATTGATTCCTTTACATTTCATAAACCTCCTTATTAATAAACTCATCCCTATTCTATACAAATATTTTGTTATTTAACATCTATACAAAATTATATCGTAGGACAACATAATCCATGTTGTGAAGTGGATATAGTAAGAAAAAAAACAGAGAGAAAGGAACTACACTTATGCAACGGAAGTTTGATGTATGCACTTACATTTTATGTATAAATGTGGAGGGGGCAATCTCATCACACTCATCACACTACATCATAAACCGAGCAATCAAATTTTATCATGTTATACTACACCATACTATACTACACACTTAAATTTGATTCCGACAGTATTATCACACCATGTCACACTACATTACTACACCACACACACTACATTACTACACCACACACACTACATTACTACACTATACACACAAGCAATGGTCGTATGGGGCAAAGTTAGGGTAAGTATGTGCCGTGAAAAAGAAAAAAATGTTCGCCTTGCCGTGGGTTCACGGCATTGATGCCACTCCCACCCTAAAGAAATTATATTAAATACTTGAGATGAATATTTACAGACTATTTAAAACACAAACGTACTTGGTGATAGTAATTACATACACATTGATGTTCCATACATATGAATCGATACAATGAATGAATTGGATTTCCAATCATATAATATTTGAAGTTATTTTAATATTTAAAAAACTGTTGAGGTATTTTGTGATAAAAATATTAATTATGTTATTTTTACATGTGTAAAAAACTATTGAAGGATTTTTTTGAAAAAAAAAACAAAAAATACGTTGGTTTTATACGTGAAAATTTATTAAAGGAATTTTATGAGAAAACCAAAAAGTATGTTGGGTATATATGATATGCAAATTGAATTTTAATGATCAAAACTATTACTTATTGCCCGATAATAATCCATACTATTGATTTGGCCGATAACAATCCTAACTTTTATTTTTATTACCAATAACAATTCCAGTAACATAATTATTAAAAATTTACGCTTGGTTCGTTCACAGTAATAAACATGAAAGTTGGGATTATTATAGGTCAAATCAATAGTATGAATTATTATTGGTTAATAAATAATAATTTGGATTATTAAAATCCACTTTCCCTATATGATATATCAAAGAATCAGAAATGGCATGTAACATATATATAATACGATGGCTCTATTTAAGATGGCAATAATTCAAGTCACGTCATAGACAAGCTATATACATTTAAGAATAGATTCAGCGTGTGCTTGAGTGTCCTATTCACTACACTACACACCAATGCACCAAATAAGAATTGAAAAAAAAAGTTAAATACCCTCACAGCATCGCCCACGTTAGAGCGAATAACTAGTCTAACTTTGATCATTACAAATTGGGTCAATTTTGCATACCATGTGAGCAACTACTACATATATCATATATGGAATGCCACATAATATGCGGTCTACGTACTGTACGTCCTTAGCGTACACATATATGATATGGGAGATGATCATTTTATACCAAATAATTTACTATATATGAACATAAAAAAGTAACGTATTATATATATAAAGTATAAAAGACAACATGTAATTTGTTGTATAAATCGCTATCCATATGTTTTATATCTCTCAAGCGACACCCAATGCATTATCATACACTAGCTATACGTACAAATATTGTCTTCTCAAACTTATTACTTCATGATTTTTTACCGTATCTAACTAGTTTACGTTAATTAACTACAAACGTAATAAGAAAATCATAATTATAATAATATAAGCATAGTTGCAAGCAGAATTCTCACCAAAGATTATACCCCTATAAACATGGTGGCATTGATTGCTATATTTAGCACACCAAAACATTCTCTCCGACACCTTCTTCATCCTCAACTTCTCCGATCTAATCACCATCACACATTTCCACCGTCCGCCACACAACCACCGTAATCAACAACCACATAACAAACACAAACATCGTCAATTTCTCCGACCACCGCGGAGGTGGTCCGCCGTACGTTGGCAATGTCCGACATCGTAAAACAGATCATTGCAAGGCCCATACAGTTAGCGGACCAAGTGATCAAAGCCTCAGAATATGTTTGCTCATTCAAACAAGATTGCGCCGAGATCAAGACCAAAACCGAGAAGCTCGCGAGCCTACTCCGCCAGGTGGCTCGTGTCAGCAACGATCTGTACGAACGCCCCACGCGTCGGATCGTTGCTGAGACCGAACAGGCGCTTGAAAAAGCGCTACATCTTTTATACAAATGTAGCCGAAATGGGCTACGTCGCGTGTTCAAGATCATCCCCAATGCGGTTATTAGAAGGACACAACAGCAGCTTGAGAATTCGATTGGGGATGTGTCGTGGCTCCTTCGTGTGTCGACCCCTTCGGATGATCAGGATGATGAGTATCTTGGGTTGCCCCCCATCGCAGCTAACGAGCCCACATTGTGTTTAATTTGGGAGCAAATCGCGATATTGTGTTCGGGCACGTTGGAGGAACGGGCCGAGGGGGCGATATCGCTTGTTTCTTTAGCGCGGGATAACGAGAGATATGGGAAGTTGATTATTGAGGAAGGGGGCGTGCCCCCGCTTTTAAGGCTCGCCAAAGAAGGGAACGAGGACGGACAGGAAAATGCAGCCCGAGCCATCGGGCTGCTAGGGCGGAATCCTGAGAGTGTTGAACAAATTATAAATGCGGGCGTGTGTGCCATATTTGCGAAGATATTGAAGTATTCGCACATGAAGGTGCAACTCGTCGTGGCCTGGGCTGTCTCAGAGTTGGCCGCGAACTACCCTAAATGTCAAGAACACTTTTTGCAAAACAACGTGATTCGGTTGCTTGTTGGTCATCTAGCCTTTGAGACAATCCAAGAACATAGTCGATACTCGATTGCTAACAAGCGAACTGTTTCGCTTCATTCGGTTGTTATTGCCAATGCCGACACAAACACGGGCAAAAATGGTAAAATGGGGAACGAGGAACACGAAAAGGGGCAACTTACGCACCCGGGAGGTATGAGAACGAACGATATGCATAATGTAGTGACGAGCACAATGGTCGAGAAATCTGGAAAGAGTCGTAACGGTAGGTCGTGTAACAGTAAAAACAACAGAAGGCAAATTACACTAGTTGGGGCGAGCATTAAAGCGAGGGAACTAGAAGATCCGATGACGAAAAATCAAATGAAGGCGATGGCAGCTCGCGCCTTGTGGTACCTTTGTGTTGGGAATGTAACGATATGTAAAAGCATTACCGAGTCACGAGCACTTCTTTGCTTCGCGGTACTCTTGGAAAAGGGTGAGTATGAAATACAGTATAATTCAGCCATGGCGTTGACGGAAATCACCGCCGTGGCCGAACAACACGTCGACTTAAGACATTCAGGATTTAAGCCAACATCTCCCGCCGCTCGAGCGGTTGTTGACCAGCTCCTCAAAATCATAAAAAATGCAAACTCAGACTTTCTCGTTCCAAGTATCCAAGCAATTGGACACTTGGCGAGAACGTTTCGTGCAACGGAAACAAGAATCATTCCCCCCATAGTAAGGCTTCTCGACAACACGGAAACCGATGTTTCAACAGAAGCAATAATAACGCTCATCAAGTTCGCGTGCCCAGATAATTTCCTACATGTAAACCATAGCAAGACGATAATAGATGTTGGAGGGTCTAAGCATTTGATTCAGTTGACCTATTTCGGGGAACAGGCGGTTCAAGCTCTCGCTCTTATCCTCCTATGCTACCTTGCAATGCATGTGCCTGATAGCGAGACACTCGCTCAAGATGAAGTGCTTGTAGTGCTCGAATGGGCGTTGAAACAAGGTCATTTTACGCATGATTCGTCTTTAGAAACCCTCATCGTTGAAGCAAAACAAAGATTGGAGATCTATCAATCAAGAAATACAAGAGGATCTTTTATGCGATGACATCTATGTAACGTATTATAAGTTTGATGTTTCTTGACGTTAATTTGTTTAGTGTATACAATGTTAGGAAATAGTCTTTTGTTATAAACTAAAAATTGTGTAGAAAGTAGTGTAGATGTAAGATGACAAATTTTGAGAGCTTAAATTATGTTAATGCGCTTATTTTGTGAGGAAATTAGGAGTTCTTTTTATATTTTTATTGATGGTATTTATGTTAAAATATTTTATCTTATAGCCATTAACATACTTTCTAAGTAAATATGAGAAAAATAGAGTACTTATATGGAAGTTAGATACGTGAAAAATGTAGTTAATCAAGAAAAGTTCATGTATAAATAATAACCCACGTCATCCGGCGGAGTATTATATCGTGAAAAAAATTAACGTTGAAATGTTACTACAAACTTACGTGTTAAGTGTAATTTATACTATATTAATATATATATATAGAGGAAGTGCAATAATGTCTTTTTACTAAATTTTAAGAGTTTAAGAGTTTTACATATCTTAAAGCATAAGGTACCATCATTCAAAGCTTCCAAACTTGAAAATCAAATATCCCGCCTAAATCACCACCATATCCCTATCTACAATCTGCATATTCATTTCTCACAATCACCAAAATCCAAAAGAGAGCAAGAGACGCAGGAGAAAAGGGGAAGCCCATCAATCACTGCATTCTTCCACTTCGATTCCTGGCCGAAAACGGTCGTGTGGTAGTGCGATTTTGTGGTGTTAGCGGTAACAACCGCTTCCTACATGACCCTAACCACCTTAACATGTGGTCTGACCTAACCGCGTTACTGATGGCGGTGACACAATAGCGATGGCGGAGGTTGTGGTGTAAACCACAAACCCAAACCATGGAGGTTGCGAGGCTGACTCAGGCGCAAGAAGGAGTTCATGTTGGAGTTTTTTTCCCCTGAATCTAGGGTTTATATTGTTGCACTGTTATGGCTTTATTTCACATTTGCTACACTATACTTGCGTTTGCTCTTAACTTTTAAAGGTGTTAACTTGGCTACTGTAATTTACTTTTGTTGTTTATCAGACCTATTGTGTTGTTTTAAACTGGGGATTATAAAGAGAATTTGGGTTCTTAGTTACTAAGTCAAATCCCTTATTTATATATCAATCTGGTTATTTTTTCCCCTAACACAACTCTATGTTTATATAACCATGGTGCTTGATCTTTTTATTTTGATTATGTTAGCATTTGATGATTGATATGCCACCTATTTCTTCCAAAATTCAAATGAGTTGTCATGGATTAGCATGGAAGGATACGTTTAGAAATATTAAAATTCTAATAAGCTGATCATCTTTTAATTCCTTCAAATTTGAATTCATATTGCTTTATATTTTACTTAAACTTTATTCGAGCATTGATGATTTTGTTATATATTTAAAGAGGCGATGCACATATAAAATACAATTACTTTGTTCTTCATAGTTACGAAAATGAAAATCATAATTACTTTTGGTTGGTCATAATACAAAGCATTACTAGAGACCTAGAGTCTTTAACTTATAACCCAACATGATGCATGAAGATCCTCAATGTTACTAATGTGATTACTTGGTTTACTAATGTGAATACACATCCATCAGCAATTTTCATTCGTTTATTTATAAAAATATCTTCATGTAATGGTAACTAAATTGCAGGTTGGAGGTTTTTGTCTGACTTTGGAAATTTAACTATTTTCAAAGGTTGTGAAAATAGATCATGTTGCAACATAAGGCTGATAAATTTTTATTGTTATTTTGTTTAGCTATTTAGGTATTAAAATATTTTAGAAGAACATATTTATTACGAAAGAACCCTGCATTAGAAAAAAATTAGGATTGAAACATGTTGCTCTGTAGTCGTTAGCTACAAATCATTTGAGTTTCTATTATGTCGTAGGTACTTCAATCGGTCATGGCATTATGCACTTGTTCATGATTTTAGAGTTACTTCTAATCTACCTCATCCATCCCATGGAGGCCTTTTCGTATGTTATCTTTTAAATATTATATAATTCAATTTATTGTTTTTATGCATTTCAATCAGGTTACCTGTAGTTCATGATTTGGTTTAAAACGTGTCAGGTCAATATTATTAGATCCATCAGAAAACTTACAATGTATACGAACTCAACTGGATCATCTTAGTGGGATTTTTTATGGAAAAAAATGTAGGAATCTCATTAGTAATTTAATAAACACTTATGGTGGGGTGTATGCAATTCATTCTAGATCATCTTATTGAGAATGGGTCAAATGGGTAAATTAGGTACGAAGCAATTTGGTTAAACTGTTTTGTTAATATAGATTTGATGTGCTTTCAAAATCAACTTTGTTGGTACGCTCAAATGTTGATAATAACATTCTAATTTATGTTAAATTACAACAGAATGGTATGTATATTCTATATTAGCTATTAGGAGTGACTTGGAATTTTGGTAAATATTTTCTATATCAGTTGTTAGGAGTGACTTTGCATATATTTGTAATTCTAATAATGAACGTGTACAAAAGAAGTTTCTACAACTGTTTTGGTAATTCTAATGCTCAATGTGTAGAAAACAAGTTTGTGTGACAACAAAACTCTCAAGCTTAATTATAACTTTCTACTGAAGCATGAAATAGGTTAGCAGGGCGATGGGTCGAAAGGAAACACAAATATGGAATTTAATCAAACGGTTTTAAGTAGTAAGCAATATGTGTTTAGATTCAAAGTTTTCTTAGATGTTTCCAAGTACCTATGAACGTAACACATCAACAAAAATATTGCAAAATATTACAAAGCAAGCTTAAGTACATGTGAGAGCGTTCGTGTGAGGCTCCCACATCAGAGATTCACAAGTATAACTACACCTGACTTTATGAATGACTGGTTGAAGCCAAATGAGGAAGTAAGTTTTCTTACATACATACATGCATGCATGCATGCATGCATGCATGCATGCATGCATGCATGCATGCATGCATGCATGCATGCATGCATGCATGCATACATCCATACATACATACATCCATGCATACATACATACATACATACACGCATACATACATGCATCCATACATGCATACATGCATGCATACATACATGCATACATACATGCATACATACATGCATACATACATGCATACATACATGCAT
>BJCO01003499.1:0-11790 GCA_018326465.1 Flaveria floridana
TCTTCACATACACCCCACAAAATCAACAATGTCTCAACCTTTTCATAAGCTTCTTCGCAAACCCTTAAATCGAATCACAATTCGAGCTTTATTCCACCATCAAAATCCACCACCATCTCCAATTTCTCATCTTGTTCATCAACCCCAACCCAACACCACAAACCCTTTTCCCCAATCATCTTCTGATGACGAAATAGCCCGTTTCAATCGGTTCGATTTTTACCCTAGTTTTTCATTTGGGTATTTCTTGAATCCGATTTCTTTAAATGGGTGCCGGGATTCTAAGCCCGAGGAGGTTCCGGAGCTTGATGGGTCGGGTTCGAGTACTGGGATGATGTGGGCGGATAGTGTGAAGAAGAAAAGAAAGAAGAAGATGAATAAGCATAAGCTGAAGAAACTGAAAAAACGTCTTCGTCACTGCTCCTAAACTAAAGGTGTTTCTTTTAGGCAATAAAGATTTTTGTTTTCTTGATCTGCTATTGATGAATGCTAATTGGGATGTTTCTAGCAGTTTATTTGATTTTTGTTGCTGTGTTTATGATAAATGTGGCTGAAATTATGCAATTGAAGGATTGCTCAACTTGAAATCTGTCATTGTTGCTGATTATTTGTTAATCAGATTGTCATTTCAGTATTATGTTTATGCAAGTTATCATTATGAATTTATGGTTGGTTAGTGAAATCGAAGATTCTGAACAACTAATTATAAATGATAATCGTGTTGAGCTCAGTTTAATGGCATTAGTTTGTTTGGGGTTATGATCATTAATGTTTCAAGTTCCTTACCAAATTCAACAATGATTCATTCGTATTTGAATGGTTTATTGTACTTGCATATCGCGTGCAAATGTTACGAGACACAAGTTGAAATAGTGATGGGACTTGCAAACTGGAAATTGGATAATGAAGAAAAATTCTTCTGTTTGGTTGGTATCGGTAGGCATATATATAGATGGAATGGACTGATTATTGCACTCAAGTTATCTGATTTTGATTCATGATTTAGTCAAATGGACAGGGTTTGATCAATTAGGCGGATGCGTAGATGCAAAACTGTGCTCTTGTTTGGAATTATATTGTAGAAGTTATAGGGTAAAAAGTGTATTTGTATATGATATTATGTTTGCAGATTTGTGTAGTACCATATAAAGGTTAATTTCAAGTATTTTACAATTTGCAAAGGAACATAAAGGTAAAATTGAAGGAAATTAAAGTGGTTTGATTGATTTAATGCACTTGAATTTTGGTTGTTCCAGACTAATGGCCAAATTACATGGTTGATTTATCAGATCATAGGATCAGTTTTGTGTATGACTGTATGCACATTTAAAGAATCTACCATGAACTCTTCTTATAACAGCTTTATAGAGCTCAAACCAGCTTGCTAACAAGTCAAATGAGTAAGTTTTTTAAACACAACTAAAAACATATGATTTCTAGATTTACAAACCTTGGCATAAATTCATTTTCTTGACAATTGTCGGGTCTATATATACTTGATGTCCATTTGGATTAACATTAATCATAAAACAAACGAACTTGATGCTTAATAATTCATTCATTTCATCATGCTGCATGCTTTATATCAAGTCTTCATTATCCTTCACTCAATGTCCTATCGGTAAAAATTTTATTGATCATCATCATCATCTTACCTATAATCAAACAAACCAAACAAGATGGGCATTTGCCAAATTACCATTATCGCACTTGTCTTCTTTGCTGTTGTCGAGATGGCATTTGCAGCTGATGCCCCCACTCCATCAAGTGCCAAACCACCTGCAGCTTCTAAAGGTGGTGCCGCTAGCGGGGGCGCCATTGGGGGTTCAGCTGAAGCTCCAGTTAGTGCTGTTGAATTTGGGGTTCAGTTGAAGCTCCAGTTGGTGCTGTTGAATTTGGGGTTCAGTTGAAGCTCCAGTTGGTGCTGTTGAATTTGGGGATCAGTTGAAGCTCCAGTTGGTTCTGTTGATGGCACCATCAAGTGCCACCCCGAGTGAATGACCGATCAGTGATAGTTCAATATTCAAGGTATCCATGAGTGGTGCATTCATGAATGTTGTCACTGCTTTGGATTTCTCTTAAGTAGATTTGAGACGCGATCATGCGTGTAAGATGTTACTAATAGATCTCGTCGTTAGACTTTTCATCAGTTTTTGAGATAGCCTCATTTGATAAAAGAGATGTGATTTTGGGCGTGTGGGGGGCTCACCTCTCAAAGTGTTAGTAAGTTCAATAGATGAAAGAGCGTCATCCATTGTACGCATTAAATTCTTTTGTGCTAATTAACGAGTAAAAGTAGTTTTTTAATATGTAAGAAATCAAAAGTAGTTTTGATATGTTATATCCATATTTTTATTTAGAAACATATATTTACCTTCACTCGTAAATAAAACTTTCCTCAGCAATAATATTTTAAACTATCACAATATTGCTTCATGTGGGTATTGGTTTTTATATATGTATTATTATTTGCCTATATACAAAGTCAATAATTCACGTATCACATGATTATCACATAAAACTATTTTGATACGACTATAAAAGCATCATACACTTATTAATGTGGTCTTTTTATTATTTAAAAAAAAACAAGGTTGATCATGAAACAACCTCTACAACAACATGACGAGAAGCTTCGATTATGTTCCAAAGTGATAAGAGAAACAAGGTGGGTGCTGAAACATGAAAATAAGTGGCTCATATCACCCCAAAATCCTCCAACGGATAACACCACAATCTCCATTACATCAACCCCATTGGCTCTCACTTCCTATATGCACAATCTCGCACATCATCATCATCTCATAATCTCCATCATCATCAACAACCACCACCACCACCACCACCGATGGCAGCCACCCTCTCCACCACCATGGCCATGCTCAACGCCAAATGCATGACCTCCAACAAACCCTCAAAACCCCTCATCAAACCCACCTCCCTACACCTCCCCAAATCTACCACCAACACCACCACAATCTCCGCCGGAACCGCCGTCGCCGGAGCATTCTTCTCCGCCTTGAGCTCCGCCGACGCCGCCTTCGCCGCCCAACAGATCGCCGACATCGCCGAAGGAGACAACCGTGGGGCCGCACTCCTGTTGCCTCTGGTTCCCGCCATCGCCTGGGTGCTGTACAACATCTTTCAACCTGCGGTTAATCAGATCAACAGGATGAGGACCAAAGGAGTGGTCGTTGGGCTGGGGATCGGCGGCGGCTTAGCGGCGGCGTCGGGGCTGCTCGCGACGCCGGAGGCTGCCGCCGGCGAGATCGCCGCCGTGGCGGAGGCTGCTGCTGCGGCGAATGATAACAGAGGGCAGCTGCTGTTGATTGTTATTGCTCCTGCGATTCTTTGGGTGTTGTATAATATCTTGCAGCCTGCTCTTAACCAGATCAACAAGATGAGATCTTGATTAGTGTTTGTGTAAAGGGTAATTATGGTATATTGAACTAGTAATCTTGTAATTGCTTTCTTTATGAATCAAATTTTCTTGGAATATTGAACTAGTAATCTTGTAATCTTGATTATTGTTGGTTCAATTGGGGGTGTTTGGCATTTGATTACTGCATTTTGAAGTTGTGAAATGTATAAAATAAACATACTTTACAGGTTCTTTATGAAGATATAACTTATGAACTTTGGTGATGGTGCAAAGAAAGATGGTCTCTTGATGGAGGTCATTGTTGTTGCTAATGGAACCTGCAATTGAAAATTTGTTTGTTATAAGTTTATGCTATAAATGGTACTTCATTAGTTCCTTTAAAATCAACCTTGATTAAATTTTGTAACAATTCATGATCCACTTCATGGAATGCCTAGCATAGGATTATGAAGTCACATCATTGTTGATAGATAATCTCCAACATCTAATCCCACAACTGCTTCAGTAATCTTCGTAATTCCCTCGGATAAAGCACCAGTAATATTAAAAGCAACATTTTTTATCTGGGTCAGAGAGAATTTCGATTGAATCTCAGATGAAACGCCTTCTGGCTTCTTAATTTCAACCCATTAAGATCAAGTTAACACCTTTATACAGCAGATTCAAAGGCAAAACCATTGCCAGTTCCATCTGTGGAGCAAGTAACAAGTGCCCATGATTTGTATTTCTTGATGTTCTTTGGAGGTCTAGGGAAATTGACGTAGAACCCATATGATTTTTAAGGGTTCCCAGAATCTGACCTCCGTTGTTGTTTGTGGGATTTGGAGTTCAATCTAAGCTATGGGCTTTGTAGATTTGAGATGATAGAGTTAATGCAGAAAGTTTTTAGAAGCAAATGAGCAGAAAGACACTTGTCTGTATGAGTTAGGGCCTGGTCTTGATCTTCCCATCCCCATCCAAAAATCCGAGGCAGCGTGTGCACCATGTATTAAGGATCATTAATCTGTTCAATCTGCTAACTAATAAGCAATAACTGTTAAGTATATCAGATCTGTCTTAGTTTTATGGCTTGAACTATTCCAGTTTTGTGTTTTCAGGACCAAGTTCCCAAAGGGCAAAGTTATGGGTTTAGTTGTTATCAAAGATCTTTTTTGGTCACAAGTGTTGTGACTGTTTTCTGTTTGAACTTGTCACCTCTACGCGAACCATTATGTTTGTTCATGGATCTTTTCACTCACGGACGCGTCTTTTAGTTTGAACTGTCTCGTGTACATAATCCAAAATAGTAAAGGCTACTCGTGGTGATGTGCGTGTATCATCAAAACGCCATGTTACACACGCCACACATGCGAATTATTGCATTATACCTTCAAAAATTACTACAAACTCTTTGAATACCAAAAGACGCCAATTTCCTTCCCTTTTGGACATTTTGAAAATATTTTCTAAACCCCATGTGTATTTTAAATTTTGGGTGACATGTATTTGAATAGGCTTTCTTCTGTAGTTGCATTGCAGATTTCTGAGGGTTTCAATGGAGACAATTCGTGGGTAGAGATGATGGCAATGAAGGTGAACTACAAACAGTTTAAAAGAACTCATGGGTAACAATGGCTGTTCATGATGGCTCAACAGGTAAAGTTCAAACAACAACAATGAAGCAAGCAAATACTACGGAGACAATATTCTTCACATATTGATAAAAGAACTCCCGGGCAAATTCCAAACTGTTTTAAAAATTTATACAAGTTCAAACAACAACTATGAATGTGCTAAAAGTGTGGTCAACTATCATGGCATCTCAAATCTTGATATATTTATAAGTTATCAACTTTTCCGGAAGAAAATAGGCACGATCAATCTATGTATCAGTTTCTTGAGAGTTATAACTAGTTGAGTATAGTCATACACCACATTGATGTTCTATTATCTAGCAGATGGGAATAAGCACTCGTTAGAAAGGTCTGGGCTATCAATGTCTAAAAAGGTAGTTAATAACGTCTTCCTCGAAGATTGTGCTCTAGAACTCTCTGAGGTTAGCTTACCGTCATTCCCCTTTTCAATCTTGATTGCATCCTGTATTGCCAATATTATTTCTTGCATCTTTGGCCTTGAAGAACCGTGTTGATCCACACATTGGATTGCTACTTCTGCAATCCTCCATACAGATTCGATCTTCACATCGTTAGCTATTGTAGGATCTATGATGCTCACAACATCGCCTTTTCGAATCAGAGACCGCGCCTACAAAAACAAAAATCAATAATAATAACTCAGTGTTTAACCTTTTCATGTTCCCTGCACTGAGTTTGTACTTTGTTTTCATTGTCAAACTCATAAGTTCAAGATCCAACTCACCCAGTGAACGATGCTCCAGTCTGCCCCGAATTCTTCTGGAGACACAGGCTTTCTTCCTGAAATAAGTTCTAAGAGAACGACCCCAAAACTATAGACATCACTTTTCTCGGTTAGCTGTTGGTTAGCATAGTACCTGGTTAAGCAAACTCTTGTTAAGTTAAGGTTAAGTAAGATCAACAGCAAGTATAAAACTTTGTTACGCGTAGCTTACTCAGGGTCAAGGTAGCCCACGGTTCCTCGTGCTACACTTGATATGTGTGTCAAGTCTTCTTCAGTTTGCCTAGAAAGCCCAAAATCTGACACTTTTGCCCTCATATTAATGTCTAAAAGTATATTGCTGGTTTTTATGTCGCGATGAATAATACTTGGGTTACAACCAGTGTGCAAATACTCAAGACCTGTAACAGATTAAATTTCCTGTAACATCTTGGAAAATATGTAAATATATCAGGGAAAAAAACAGAACTTTAAGTTGACCTTTAGCTGAATCTTCTGCAATTCGGAGACGAGCTCTCCAGTCCAAGTGCTTCTTGTTGACTTTATCTGTTTGCAAGTTTGACTTGTGTTAATTTATCCGAATACATAGGAAAAACGAGCTCATTTATTTAGTTAAAATACCGTGTACATGATCTCGTAATGTTCCGTTGTGCATGTACTCATAAACCAGCATACGATGATGTTCTTCTTCACAGTATCCTATTAACGGTACTAGATTTCTATGATGAATTCTTGACAACAGAGCAACCTGTGAACAGATGTTGCAAGTTACTTCTTGTTTCAAAGAATATCTTTTTGTTATATTTTGGTATTTTTCTTCGGTCTTTTAACTTTAGCGGTTAACAGTTTCGTATATGACATGTCTAAGACCAAACAACTTTAAACTTGTTTACAATAACTACCTCAGTAACGAATTGTTGGGCCCCATGGCTTGATGAGTCGGCCATCATTTTAACTGCCACCTCTTTTCCATCTTTCATTTTTCCATAATACACAGGCCCAAAACTTCCTTTACCAATGTTTTTTGAGAACCCACTAGTGGCTGCTTCTATCTCAGCAAGTGAAAAGTAATATGATACTCCTTCATCCATTAAACTTCCACCGCGTGCCACTGAGTACGCGGTTGATCCTATGATGCTCTTGCGTGATGAAATTGCCCCTGGAGTGGTGACTAGTTTTCCATTTCCCACATCAGATAAACTGGACCATAAAGATATGTGGTGAAAATTTATGTAAGGCTGTAAGATTATCTACCTTTATCATCACTTCTTTGAGTCGGTGCCTTTTTTCTAAAATATCGCAGTAGTAACAAGCTTCCTAAGAATAGAATAAACAGAACTGCAAGTATCCCAACTGAAATCCCAAGTATCAACTTAAAATGTGACTTTTTCTTCCCATGTTTGTGTAGACCATGATTACCTTCATAGCTACAGTAGAAAACCTTATGAAAGTTAAAAAAATATGAGTGGACTCAAAATCTAGGGTGAAGCATAGGTAGTAGAGGGGGCAATGCTGACCTATTTACTAGTAAAATGGCTCAATTTGAGTTATGTATCATGTTTATCGGGTCAAATATGCTAAATATCAAAAGTAGTTAAAAATAAAATATACCAGAGTCAAAGTTGTGCGAAGCGTATGTGTAATGCATACAACCTCTTCAATCGTTTTATTCAAAAGTTTATATTGATATTGTAATAATATAATTATTGTAAGCATAATCAACACACTAGTTAAAGAGAAAATCTTATTAAAAAGTTGAAGAAATGTTTTGGATCAGCCCGTTTCACTATCTAAATGAGAAAGAAGCATACTTAAATATTATTTTTCCGCTTAATAGTTCTGGAGGAATCTGTCCACTCAGATGGTTGTTCTGTATATATCTGCATGAAAATTGATTAAATTGACCACATAATTAATCATATTATCAAAACATCTACTTAGTTCTGAACTAGTTAAAAAGTTCAAGTTTTAATAAACATAGTAAAATTTAAGATGCAAAAATACCACATACAGTTCTTTTAAGTTTGGCAAACTACCAAAGTAAGATGGTAAAGAACCAGTCAACTCATTGTCCTCAAGATGTCTGCAATTTGACCAACAACACATATAGTCAACAAATAGGACCATATTTTAAGAATTCAAATAGATGTAAAATGTGAACTCACATAATAGTCAATTTTTCAAGGTTACTCATATCAGGGATAGACCCATTTAGAGAGTTCCCATTTAACCACCTGATAAAAACAGTAGTCCAGGATTAAAACAGTAAAATAACTCTAATCTCTTACTGTAGTTCATTGATACTTACAACTCCGTCAACTCTTCCAAGTCCTTGATACCTGTTGGAATTTCACCTTCCATATTCAAACCTGACAATGCTCTGTTTAATCCTATTAGTATTAATCTATAATTTGAAATGAACACAATAATATATGAACTTACAGTTTGGTGACTCTTGGAGGATTACTTGAGCTGCAAGTCACCCAAAACCACTGAACCGGGACACATGGGTCTCCTTCTTCAATTATATCTTCATTGCCAAGCATTGACCGAAATGTTCCAAGAACATTCACTTCAATTAAATAATAATAAAAATAATAATAATCAGCTTGTGTACAAAGTCTCATTAGTTTCACATACAACTAAAATCATTGTTTTACCATCTTTTCTCTCGGTTTTTGATGAAATCAGTACATATTTACTGATTTCAACAGCATTCAGGAGCGGTCCTTGCGTAGAATCTGGTGTCTTTTTGAAAGAAAATGAAAAAACAAAAGACAATGAAACATTCATATAGCTAGGTTCATATAAAGTATAGCTTCCATTTGCATTTTCTTCAATATTCACCACTGCATTACTATAATCAGGTATGTAAGGATCCTTCATTGTGAATTTCCGAGTTTCATTTTCTGGTAAATCCTGAATTTCTGCAAAATACGCATAAGCTCGAGCATTTGCAGGGAAATCTTCTAAATTTAATCTATAGCTAAGAAGCCCTTGAGTGCCTACAACTGCAGTTTGCATAACTTTCACTGGTGGATATTCTCTTGTATTTGTGTTTATATCTTTTGTTGTATTGATTCTCACTGTACCAGGTGCTACTCCCACCAGAAAGTTCTGTCTTTTCGCAAGATCAGAATCCCATATCCTGTCATACGGGTCATCTGGGTACCTGTTATAAAATGTTAAACGCATTCCATATCGACCGTTGTATCAAAACAATTATTTCTTTTATTGGAAACATAACATCATACATACCATCATACAGTTATATGTTTATTGTGTGATATGAAGGTGGCATAATGTATGGGTTGGATAATAATAAGTGCAGTTGGATCTGGTTAAGCCAGAGCATTTTTGTCTAGTGCTGTTTAAATTTTATAATTTATATCATACCTTACGGCTTCTGCACTTGAAGCACCAAAATTCACCCTAGCAGCCACCTTTAAGTAAAAATTATCCTCATAATCAGTAGCATACATAGAAAGATTTAATGGCCTGAGCTCAAGTGTGGATAGAAATGGAGCACCCGTCGTAGCACAACATAAACAAACATCAATCGAGCTCGATGGTGCTCTAATGATCATCTCTTTAATGTAAACTGTTGATGCATCCAACACACTAACAGTAGCCCATTTAGTTGCATCCAAATAAAGCTGGAATTTCGGGTATGTGTTTTCACTTTCAGAACTGCCATACAAAAATGTTGTTCGGATTATATACCGCCTTCTTTCTGTTGTATTTAAAGTATAACAATACTTCTTGTTGTCTATAGGGAAATCTCTACGCCTTTGATACTGAACTGAGTTGCTATTTGGATCCTCAATCTCCACTGACGTCCCATGCCTGATCAGCCCAGAATCCGAAACCCATGGTAACCCGGTTTTAAGGTCTGTATGATTACTTGTTCCTCCACAGTCTATACTTACAAATTCTGCAGTGATTTAATCTTATTGAATCAAAAATCACATCCTTTTAAACTCAGTTTAAGAACCCATGTTCCAAAAGTTTATAAACACATGAATTTGAAACAAATAATTGAAGAATCTTGAAATTTAGAGTAAAAGATCAAGATTTATTGAATCAAAAATTACATCTTTTTAACTCAGTCTGAGAACCCATGTTCCAAACTTGATAAACACAAGAATTTGAAACAAGTAATTGAAGAATCTTGAAATTTAGTGCAAAAGATCAAGATTTAGCATACCTGAAACTTGAGACAGAAGAGGTGGGATTGAGCAGGCAAGTAATACTAATATCAAATGAAGAATTAAACCCATGAAGCTTGAGATGATCAGTTAACAAAGGGATGGTATTTGTGTGAAAATAGTAGCATTTTAGTGAATTATTTGTTAGTTCAAGATCTTTGTAAGCCTACCACCACTTGCAATTCACCTTTTTTGATTGATGAGTTTGTGCAATGTTCATTCACATTTGTCTTTTTTTCATGATTTTTCAAATCTTGCTTTTTTTTTCTTTTTTATGGACAGATTCTTAGGTTCCTTTGGGGGTTCCCCTTTTTCTTGCTTTGGTGAAGAATAAGAGGATATGACACCAACTCACTCAAATAAAGGTGAAAAGCATCTCTTCTATGATCCATTTTATTAATTTTTATTTAAAACTGTAAACTTCACTTTTTTACTGGTTCTTATGCTATGATGTATGCATGTATGTGTTGTGTATGCTAAGGGATGTTAGTTACAGAACCAATTTTAATAAAAAAAATTGCGAGAATGGCATAAAGATTTATACAAATTGCTTTAAATATAATACGGTTTTCTAACATCCTCTCTATTTGTTTCCCACTACATGTAATGATCTTCCATACACTATATACACGTGTTAATGCTATATATTGAACGTACCACCGCATATGTGTACGTTTTATTATATTTCTCATTCACGTACCGGAACAAACAAGTTTGAATAACTGACTTGTATTTTCATGTTCACACCAATTGAAGTCATTTTCTTTGGATTTGAACTAAAAATGATGATCATCTCTACCATTATTAATGATTTGCACTAGTTTGAATAAGATCTGAAGAAATTGGCATAACTGATATGAACACGAGACTAAAGTATATGATTGATAAACATATTTATATATAATATAATTAAATACTATGTGAAAACTTTATTGCTTTTCTCTTCTCTTAATTCGTACAAGTTTTGGAATATGCATGATGATTAATAAATGCATGATAAAAGCATTCAACTGCATAAAATTAATGGTGGTTGGTGGACACAGAAGTGAGCTTGTTGACCAAGATTTTCATCTTAGATAATCTATTTTTTAATTTGTTTAGGATCATAAGTTTGATTTCCATCATAGAGCAAATTAATAAAAATCACCTAAAATTGATAACAAAATATACTTTTTAAATTAAATAATAAGCTATTATACAAGTTTAACACATATATGACCCGTATGACTTGGAAGATGGTAGATATGTAGCGAGATTTGTGTACATTTTCATCTCATCCTTGGGGAATTTGGATCCAATGCGGCAATGCGTAAACCCTTGTGTTGTTATACTTGTGCGCTTTAATAGATATAAATTGGTAAATGACTTGATTAACGTCGTATACTCGAAGAATATTACCCCCTTACCATAATATTATTGGTTGATGTTTGAAGTAGTGAGATGTTAGCCCGGTTAAAGGCGAAATTAAAGCAAGAAAAAGAACAAAATAAAAGGTACATCATTAATCTTATCTACGATTTGCTTTAATTTTGCTTTTGCTTTTCAGAAACATAAAAAATCTTTTTCTTTGTCACTTTGGACAAAACTCTCTTTAAGCTTTTCTACAAACAAACAAACAAACAAACAAACAAACCCAGTATATCCCACTCAAGAGCAGGGTCTGGGGAGGGTAGGTGTAGGCGAGTCTTTCCTCTATCTTGTTAGGTAGAGAGACCGCTTCCAAAGAGACCCCCGGCTCGATATCAAAGGCCATACTGAAAACAAGACACATAGCATACTGTATACACGAAATCCTACCACACCTAGCATACAGCATACAATGAATCCTACAACACATAATGCACA
>BJCO01003500.1:0-11456 GCA_018326465.1 Flaveria floridana
TATATATATATATATATATATATATATATATATATACTTCTATAAGAAAATTCACACAATGTTTTGTAATTTTAAAGAAACGATTATCACATTTAGACTAACTTACACAATAGGCAAGCACACCTATTGTATAGTAGTATAGCTTGAGGTAAGAACCGAGTATCGATCCATGGACACAATGGCTCCCAATACTAAATCATCATCACTATTTAACCGATCAATTGAGTTTGGATTTGTGAATATTACAATTAACCAAAATGATTAGCAAATTAAACTAAAAAATTAAAGAAGTAAAGATGAAGATATACAATCAATTAAAAATACCACTTTGACTTTGATTCCACTTAGCATTGAATTAACAACTAGCATAAACTCAAGGTGAGACCATTTTTTACACATGATAAATGAAAATAGCCTAAACCCCCATCAAGGATATCTAGACATATAAGCATTCGGAAAGCTAGAATGATAAACATACAATAGCCACCTAAAGTTATGCCATGAAGAACTAATGATACAATTATGTCAATGTTAAAGGTGTATTAGGCTCCTGTTAGGGTTACCTAATTCCATAATTTTTTTAAAAGTTAACACGATAAACACATGACAACCAACTCAACTTGCGTAAAATAGACAAAACTATGACTACCCTTCAACTCATGAACATCAAACCATGATTACAAAATCAATTCATAACCAATGACAAGAGAGATTCATGACATACATCATGGTTTTCTTAAACATAAGCATAAGGATGCATATTTACCTAATTTTACTAAACCCCAACCTTCATTCACCATTCCTAGTCAAATGTCACAAAATTACATATAAAAGATGCAATCGTATGCATAAATCTTGTAAGAACATGAGGTTTTTCAACATAACATACTTACAACACCCACAAGGTTAAACATTTCATCAAATTAGAATAAATACACATAATCATTGAATCAAGTTTCATCATGACATTAACATAAATAACACCAAGAATCATGTAGAAGTTGTTAAATCATGCTACGTTTCATCTAATCCAAGTGATAATAAGAGTTTAGCCCATAAGGCTTACAAATGACACACCTAAACTCAATACATGGAAGAACTCATAGTAGATCTAGAGGAATTCAAATCAATTTTGAGCGAAAATGGGGTGGATGATGTTAGATCCTTCTTGAAAGTGTGAAATCTTCAATCTTGGTCTTCAAATCTCCCAAAAGCTCTTGAGAAGTGTTCGAAAACACCTAAGGGTTTGATGGAGGCTAGGGTTTAAAAAAAATGAAAGTTATGATGAAATGGGGGTGTACTAGGGTTATAAACCCGTATTCTACCCGAATATGGCCATATCTAAAGTGATATGACCATATTCAACATAAAATAAGTTATTTGGACTTTAACAACTTATATGGTTATATTCAGCTTCAATATAGTCATATCAGAAGCATTTTTCCTCTTAAACTTCTTCAAATCTTGGGTTTTCTTCACAAAAATCATTGACATCCAAAAACTACAAAATTCAAATAAAACACAAATAATTGTCTAAATTATGAATTTTGTATAAAAAATGACTTAAAATGCAAAAAAAATATATTGTAAACATGTATATTTATTTCTTATCATGGCGCCACCGACGCCAATCTCCGCATTTAAAATCAAAATTAAAATTTAAGATCTTTTGTTTAAACTTATAATTGAAAGATAATAGAATTGTTTTTATTGATCATGCAACAATTGACGTTTGTCCCTATATATATAACCAATGTCAAATGTAAATAAAGGCTTAAACATAGGAGCTAATTAAGACTGAGTCAAAGATAAATATAAGTAAATATGTTCCGTTAACATTCCCCCTCAGCTGGAACGTCGATACTCTGAGACGTTTAAGCTGGACCGAAACGAGTCGAACAGATGTCTTGGAAGGCCTTTAGTAAAGATGTCTGCATACTGAAGAGAGGATAGAACATGAAGAACACGTATGTGACCGATCTTAACTTTTTCACGAACAAAGTGTATATCTATCTCCACATGTTTAGTACGCTGATGTTGTACCGGATTACCTGTTAAGTAAATAGCTGAGACATTGTCACAATATACCATAGTAGCTTTGTGAACCGGGACATGTAGCTCTAAAAGTAAGTTACGGATCCAAGTTGCTTCGGCAACTGCATTGGCTACCCTCCGATACTCGGCTTCAGCATTTGAGCGTGAGATTGTCGGTTGACGTTTGGAAGACCATGAAATTAGATTATCACCCAAGAATATGCAATACCCGGAAGTAGATCTCCGTGTGTCCGGGCAACCTCCCCAATCAGCATCAGAGTAAGCGACTAAGGATGAATTTGGAGAAGTCATAAACCTGAGACCAAAATCTATTGTTCTATGTATGTACCGTAGAACCCGAAATGTGGTTCGTGCGAAGCATGCATAAATAAACAAAGTTGTTGAACTTCATAAGAGATATCCGCCCTAGTGATGGTGAGATACTGAAGGGCCCCGGTAAGACTGCGATAAAGAGATCCATCTGGTAATAATTCTCCTTCTGTAGCGCTCAGTTTTTGATTTGTATCAACAGGTGTGTGACAGGGTTTACAGGCAGTCATGTTAGCATGATGTAGGATGTCACAAGCATATTGAGATTGACTGAGAAATAGAGCCTGATGATCTCTAGAAATAGTGATTCCAAGAAAATGATAAAGAGAACCAAGGTCAGTCATAGCAAATTCAGTGGAGAGACGAGCAATGATTTGTTGTAACAACGCTGGTTGGTTAGCAGTGAGCACAATATCATCTACATATAACAATAAATAAGCCGTTTGGTCCCCATTTTTATAGATGAAAAGATAGGTGTCATATTTGCTGCTTTGAAACCCCAGGGATGTGATGAATGATGAGAACCTAGAAAACCATGCCCCTGGTGCTTGTTTTAAACCATATAATGACTTTCGCAGGCGATAAACATGATTGGGAAAGTTGGGATTTATGAATCCTGGTGGTTGATGCATGTATACAGTTTCGTCTAGATGTCCATGAAGAAATGCATTTTTGACATCTAATTGGTGAACCGGCCATGAGTGTGATACTGCTAGTGACAATACAGTGCGAATGGTTGCTGGTATAACCACTAGACTAAAAGTTTCCATACAATCAATTCCAACAGTCTAAGATTTACCATTGCAAACTATACGTGCTTCGTAACGACCCAATGTACCATCTGATTTAAATTTGTGTTAGAACAACCACATTGACCGAATTACTGGGCTATTCATTGGTCTAGGTACAAGCTCCCAAGTGTTATTAACCTACAAGGCACTAAATTCATCGTTCATGGCACGAAGCCAATTAGGATCCGTTAATGCTTTATTATAATTGGTGGGAATAGGTGATATATTAGAAGCCATGGCCAAATTATATTTTGGGTTTGGTTTTAGAATACCGGTTTTCGCTCGAGTTTGCATATGATGGCGTTGGGTACAGGGGGTGGGGGGTTTGATCAGTGGATTAGTTTGGGGACTGAGATGTTTGTAGAGAAATAGTTGGTAGGCTGGATGTGTTTGTAGGAGATGGTGGGCCATGAGGTGAGGTGAGTGGGATGGGAAAGGTGCCGAAGCTGTTGGGAAAGTTGTTGGGGTTGGTGTGTGTGAGGGGTGTTGTTTGGGTGGTATGGTTGGGCTGTTGGATAGGTGATTGGGTAGGTGGGTGAAAAATATGGTGGAAATTTGTGGGAAGTGAATCGTCTAAAAATTGTAGGTTGTAGGAGTGAGAGGTTCGTTAAATGGGAATTGGTGTTCATCAAAGATCACATGACGTGATAGATGAACCCGGCCAGAAGTAGGATCATAACACCGATAGCCATGGAAGTCAGCCGGGTATCCTAAGAAAACATAACGAGTAGATCGATAAGAAAGTTTGTTGGTTTGGGTGGCAGACAAATTAGGATAGCATGCGCAACTGAATACATGTAAGTGATCATATGTTGGTTGACAAAGATAAAGAGCAAAGGCAGGGGTTTGATAGTGAAGTTTTTTTTACAGGAAGTATGTTATGAAGATAGGCTGCGGTATGAAGGGCTTCCACCTAAATTGTAGATGGAAGATGTGCATGAATCAAAAAGAGCTCGGATTATGTCATTGATTCGACAAATCATTCTTTCGTATTTGCCGTTTTGTTGTGATGTTTGGGGACAAGAAAACCGAAATGTAAGACCATGCAAGTTTGCAAAATTTTTGAATTGGTTGTTATCGAATTCACCCCCGAGGTCACATTGGAATGTTTTTTAATAGTTGAGTTAAATTAGGTTTGTATGAGTTTATGGAATTTGGAAAAAGTGTTAAATGTTTCAGATTTGAACTTTAGACGATACACCCACACATAATTCGTGAAATTTTCGATTAAAACCATATAATACTTATAACTCGAATTGCTCAAAATAGAAGACGTCCACAGATCATAGTGAATAATGCCAAATGGTTTAAAAGTACTAGAAACAAAATCAACAAAAGGCAATCGTTTACTGTTGGACATTTGACATGAATGACAAATCATTTGTCCAATAGCCTTATTACAACTATTGATAAGATAACGACTAAGATAATTCAACACATTTGATCCAGGATGTCCAAGACGATCATGCCACGGTGTGGGCGTTGATGAAGATAGTAGTGAATACTCAAGTGGAGTGAACGGGTAGAGGTCGTCGGTCCTATTGTGCCAGGAAAGGAGGCGTCCATCCTTGAGGTCCTTCAAAGAAAAACCAAAAGGGTCAAAAGCAACAATGAGTTGATTATAGGTTGAAAACTTTCTAACCGATAATAAATCTTTAATAACACTAGGAGAATGGAGGATTTGGTTTAATTTGTATGTTTTGTTGGGAAGTTTATAATAACCATTACCGGATCCTTGAATTGGTAATCGTTGACCATTACCGACAAAAATAGGACTTATAGGTAATGAACAAGGAGAGGTTATTTTACCTGTGTCAATGTGATGTGAGAAGATGCACCGGTGTCCATATGTCATTGCGGATCTCTGTAGTTCAACTACAAGTTGGATAAGGCAGTACCTACATCACTGTAGTTGAGGGCATTGTTTCCTGTGTTGAATCTAGGAGGTGCTTGGGCCATTTGGTTTTGAACATGAAGGTGGGCTTGGTATGGTTGTGAAGGATATGGGCTTGGTGGAGGAGTCCATTGTGGTGGGTATTGATTTTGATTATGTGGCCCGTGAAATAATTGTTGAGCAGGTTGTTGATATGGCCCATGATAATTAGAAAATGGTCCTCACTGTTGCCCTCGTCCATGGTTTCTCTGGCCGCCACCAATTCTTGCATTATTTCTAAAATTCCAGCCACCTCTCGCCGCTGCCCCACGGCCACAAGCTGCCTTCTCCGGATCGTAGTTGTTACCTTTATAACCATTAGGATATGGTAAGAAGAGTAATTCAGATGGGTTTGTTTGTTTCTGGTCACTACCCATCACCGGTGGTTGAGAGTGCAACAACACTGTGTTGCGCTCAGGGCCCGATCTACCTTCTTGTCTTTGTTGTTCAGATTCTACCTTGTCGCGAGCTTCGTCCCAAGTGGGTCGACTTTGGTTAATAAGTGCACCGACAGTGTCGTATTTGTTGGGGAGTCCACGAACCATTTGGATGACCAACCTGCTTTCGGTCACGAGTTGATCAACGTCTGCAAGTTGTCCGACCAGATCTTTGAGAGTCTGACAATACTCGTTGAATGAAAAACAAGATGACAGCTTTGTGTTGATGAATTTTTCTTCTAAAGTGGCGGCCCGGGCATGCTTAATGTTGATAAAAATCTGTTGAACCCGAAGCCAAGCCTCCCGGGCAGTGGTTACCTCTTCCAGAACTCGTTCCACGATTTTGTCAGAGATTGAGTTATAGATCCACTAAACAATTAAGACATCGAGACTAACCCATATGGGATACTCGGGGTCATATTCAAGTGGTGGTTTGGAACCGTCGATGTGGTGGAGGACCTTAAAGGCATGAGGATGATGTTTGAATAATTTGACCCATGATGAATATGAAACCTTCTTACCATCAAGGGTTCAAACTAATTTGGTGGTGATGTTGCCGACTGAATAGGCGGGATAGAGGTGTTTTGTATCGGTGGTGGTTGTGGTTTTGGAGGAAGACAAATTGTCTTCATCTCCTGCCATGAGTTTGAAAAAAATTAGGGTTTGGGTTTATTGGCTCTGATTACCATAAAAGTTAATAGAATTGTTTTTATTGATCGTGCAGCAATTGACGTTTATCCCTATATATATATATAACCAATGTCAAAGGTAAATAAAGGCTTAAACATAGGAGCTAATTAAGACTCAATCAAAGATAAATATAAGTAAATATATTCCGTTAATAATAATCACACTCCAATTTCATTACTCTTGTTTGCTTAAATCGTTTTCAACTATTAGTCAATTTTTAAACTCCACTTTTCATCATGAATTTTTTCTATACATACAAACAAATTAAAGTATAAAGAAATCATGCAGATAAAACGAGATTCACCTAAAATGTCAAGCAACACTCATTACTATTACCGGTAATTCAGGGTGGAGATGGAACACGTGGTGTGCCTTCCTTCCTTTAAGCCTATAAATCTTTCAATTCACAAATTAGACATAGAAGACATGAAGGTTTTACTCTTATCATACATCAAAACTCTATGGGGTTGTTTAGTTGGTTGGAACTCAATGAAATTTAATGGAATTAAAATTTAAAGTCTATTCCTTTATGTCTTTGGTCGGTTAACAGAAGGATCTGGAATTGGATTAATTCGAAACAAATCCCACATTTAATGGAATTCAAAATCCTCCCATCTTTTAAAGGAAATCATAGGAATGCTTTCAAGGACCATAATATATTAGATTATAAACTAAACTTAGTATTTATATTTGTATCTAAGACATGTTATATAGGATCGTTATTATTTATGTGTATTATTGAACGAGTTTAAATGATGGCTAAGGCGGTTGATGGTGATGTTAGTTAACTATTAAGTGACGGTTGATCTCGTCAAAATAACCTCTTCTAACTGTCATGATTAACATTGTATTTATACTTGGTCTCTTGCAATAATAGAGGTTACCAAGATTAATCAAATTCCTACTTTGTTTAATCCTCTAAACCTTTCATGCAATTCTACAACAATCTTTAGTATTTGATCTTTGTTCTGGGCTTGGTGAAGAAGGTTAAATTTCATACTTTCTAACAAACATTTATCATTTTCATCAACCATTGTAAAATTCAAGATGGCCAGAAACAAAGAATTCAAAAGAAGGACCAAAGTTCAACGATTATGTTACTATTATAAAAAACCAGGGCATGTAATCCAACGTTGCAAGGTGAAAGAAAGAGATGAAGCAACATTGTTGATCCGACATGCCATTGATACAGGTATTGGAAATACACAAATGCGAGAAACCGATGATTATGCAGATGAATATGTGGTAAGTGGAACCAATCATGAAGGCTGGAATGATATTTGGTATGTAATAACTAAGTTTCAGGATCATTTCACTGGTATTCTTAATCATTTCAATAAGATAAAGAAATCTTTTGGTGTGGAAACAAGAGTATCCAGAAACATATTGTTCATAAGCGGAATAGGGGTGGTAAAATTAAGATTGAAAGAAAATATTACAATTCCTAGTGTGTACTGCTCCTTAGATCTTGATAAGAATGTTTTAAGTCTCAATCAATTAAGGCAACAAGGCTTCGTTGTTAACATAGAAAGGGACAAGTGTGATATATCTTATATGTTTAAGAATGAACCCGAAGATCATGATAAGATTCTTGATGAAAATAAAAAATAAAGCCTATCTAGAAAATGAATTAGGTGATAACAGACTTCATGATGAACATAAGGAAAGTTACTTACAATCATATTTTGAGGATTTGTTTTATACTCTTCAAATGAAAAAGAACAGTAGATAGATATGAAAATTAGAGATTAGAATTCAAAGATTGCATGATTCTATTAGATTTGATAGAAGAATTAGAAGAGTTGTGGACTTTTAGAGACCAATCATAGGATAAATTTCTTTAAATGATAGATTGGTTCTTAGATATTTATCTAAAGGTTCCTGATCATCTTATACCACCAATGTATAAAGGAGAAAAAAGGATAGAACTTTATGATCTTTATGTCATTGTTAAGAAAGAGGGAGGACTCAAATGGGTATCAAAATTTAATCTAAGGGTAGTGATTGCTAAGGATATTGGATTAGATTATGATGAAAAGGACATGGTCAAAATTCTATACGCTCAATATTTGGATGTACTAGAATGGAATTACCGTGTAAAAGTTGTTGCAAGAAAGGTAGAAAAACTGTTTGAGGAAGAAAGTAGCATACAATTTGATGTGCAACCGAGAAACTAAACAATGTAGCAGAATCATTAGAAACGGATTATGGATTATACATGGGAGAATATTGGAATGCATCAAAATGGTTGATCAAAAAGAGAAGGTTTGATTTTACCGAAGCAAAGAAAGCACTTGATGAAGCTAACAAGACTTTACTTAAAGGGATCAAGCCATAAAGTTAAGTTTAAGGGGAGATAATAGATTATAAACTATATTAGATTATAAACTAAACTTAGTATTTATATTTGTATCTAAGACATGTTACATAGGATCGTTATTATTTATGTGTATTACTGAACGAATTTAAATGATGGTCAAGGCGGCTGATTGACGATGTTAGTTAATTGTGAAATGATGGTTGATGCCGCCAAAAATAACCTCCTCAAACTATCATAATTAACATTGTATTTATACTTGGTATCTTGTAACATTAGAGGTTACCAATATTAATCAAATTCCTACTTTGTTTAATCATTTAAACCTTTCGTGCAATCCTATATCAATCATTAGTATTTACTCTTTGTTATGGGCTAATATAATAACCCCACTTCCACCACCCGCTACCAATAGCCTTTCCTCTAACAAACATTACCCCGTCCCGCCATCGCTGGCGGTCACTAAACAACGCAACTGCTACATCAACCACAACCACCATCCACTACAACCATCCACCTCCCGCCACCCACCCATATTGTTGCCATCGATACCGCTCACCACCGCCCATTATAGACGTCACCCGCCACCAATCGTTACCCACCCCAACCAGCCACCGCTACCGCCACCACCACTTGTCACTGACCGACGAGTGATAACACACATGTGTTATAATATATGCTTATGATAATGTGTGTTATAGAATGTGTGTGAGTGATAATATGCATGTGTATGTATGATAATATGTATATATACTTATAATACATATGTATCTTAAAATCTTTCTGTCTACTTGAAGTAATCTGTTTAAATAAAATTCAATTGAATATACGATGAATTTGTATAGTTTGCATTTTCTAGTTTAACGTCAAACAATAGCCTCAATTCATTTTTCTGATTCTACCGGAACGATTTAGAACCGGCACGTCAATACCTGTCAGATACCCGAACCGTCTACATACTAAAAAGAGGTCTTTGATTGATCATTATGGGTTCCGGTGTAACATTTTGTATTTTCGTTAAACAAAAGTTAACTTTGTTATGTTTTTGTAAGGACCATTTATGTCATTTATGAAGCTTTGAGGGCTTGATTATGCTTATTTATTAGTTTGTCTTTAATTTCTTTTATTGTTGGAACGTAAATAATTTAATTATTAAATTGATCATGATACATTTTACTAATAACAATAATAATAATGATAATAGTAGTAATAATAAAAATAATAATAATTTATAAAACTTATTTTAACTTAAAATGGTTAGAACTTAAAGTAACTAAGTCCAGGGGTTATTATATAAATTTAGAAACTTCAAATAAAAGTTTTTTAACATAAAATAATAAAACTTGAAATTACAGGGACTAATAGTGTAACATATATAACCCAAACCAACCCCCCCTTCTCACCCGTAATTCCAGCCAGGAATTCCGGCCGCCTCCGGCCAACCTAAAACAGTCAAAAATCGATCATTTTCTTCATCCAAAACCGTTCCTAAACCTTCTAGAATCAGTTTCGAACACTAAGTGGACTTTAATTTGGGTTTAAAATCGGTAATGGGGGGATTGGGCTCGGTAACCGTCGACCTCAACCCTCTAATCGTTCAACAATTAAAACCTAATAATAATCTAACTAATTGAGCATAAACGATCGTTTACCTATTCCTAAACCATTACCACTTTCAATTTCACCTGAAAACACACAAACATAGTGATTCAATCACCAAGATCATCGCGACCTGCCATTGTACTATATATCACCATTCTATCACTTTCATCTGAAATTGTTAGAGGGTTTTGATTCGTGTCTACCCTCTGAAACTACACACAAAGTTAATTTGGTTTTCGTCATCATTTACATATCAAACGAATTCTGTTCTTAGTCGCGATCTGTTCTACGATCGAGAAACATCAATTCGACCCTAATCAAGTAAGTTAATCACACCATCATGTTCGGTTTTACTTAAGGAATCAAAACCCTATGTTTGATTTCGTTAACAATATCGTTTGAATGTTCAATTTGGAACCAATCAAAACTATGGTTCATGTGATTTGGGGGATTGTCTTGTAACTGTGTATTTAGGGATTAAAACCCATCATCTACCACGACCACGACCTTGGTTTACTGATTACCCACTCACATCCTAAGCTTGAGGTTTCGGGTTCAAACCCGGGCACCCTCAAACATTTTTTAAGGCTTCTTAGCATTTAAATAAATTATAGAAAATTTTTAATAAATATAAAAATGTTTTTTGTAACTTTAAATATTTTTAAAGACAACAAACTATTTTCTATAATTTTTCTAAAATTAAATAATTAAATATCTTTTTAATAAAACATTTTAGAAAAGGTTATTCTTGGATTTTTTCTATTAAAATGGATTTTAAATAATAATTAAAAAATTATAAATAATAATTAATAAATTATTATTGGCCCAAGCATTACTTTTAAGTTATTATCGTTTAGATTATGATTATTCCAAAGGTTTATTCAAATTTTATATTTAAACTTTATTAATTATTGTAAATAATTTAATTTCATTTTTCTTTATACATAAATGGTATATTTCTTTATTACATCATTATTTAAAGTACTTACAAAAATCCTCAAATTCCACTTGAAACCCTAGTTCTAGTTAAATCATTAAACTTATTATTTAACTTAAATCTTGTAAATATATATACGTTTAGGTTCCTTGTGAAGGATTTCATTGGAACATCGATTACTATCTCTATTAATCAAATATATATTTAATCGTCATGTGAGTTTCCTTTCCCCGTTTTACATTATTTCACACCGTTTTGGGGTGAAACATGTTAATCTTATCAACATACACTTGTACACGTTTAAATCTTGTAAAACACTTGCAATTCATTCTTTTATTTGTCATGGTTATTTGTGTTATTGTAAGTCTTATATGAGATACATATT
>BJCO01003502.1:0-10036 GCA_018326465.1 Flaveria floridana
GAAGCTTCGGCTTTTGATAATGATCTCCCGAACCCGACATTGTTTTCGAATTAACGTGTTTTTCGAATGACGAAGGCTGAAAAATCTCGAGTGTTGGATGAATGAAAGCTCAAAGGTATTTATGATGAAAATATCTCGAGTGTTGGATGAATGAAAGTTTAAAGATATTTATGATGAAAATCTGGTGCACAAGAGGTCACGGTTTGGCATCCACGTGACGGTTCGAAGCACGAATCCCGGCCCTTTTGTCAACATCACATTCTACCTCGTACCTCCTCGTACCCTAGAGGTTATGGTTAGGCCAAACCGTGACGGTTTGGTGACCGGTTTTCAACTTTATCAGGCCATTTGTCGTTTTGTTGTCACGAGGTGTCGGAAGACAGACACAGAAACCTTGACCGCAAGCCCTAGCGGTCACGGTTAGGTACCAAAACGTGATCTTTAGCCTTAACCGTGACCTTTTGGTCCGGCCTACCCCCAAAAAACCCAGCGGTGTCCCCATTAGGACCCTAAAATTATAGGGTCCTAATAAAGGGACACTCAATCTTTTAAATCGACACCCACCTATACGCCGCGTATGGGTCCATACGTGGCCCATGCCCGGCATATAGGTATCGACTATTAATGCACCATTAATGCCTGGCATTCCACGTCACATCAGTTGACCTATACGAGGCGTATAGGTCCATACACCACGTATAGGTCTGTGTCGTATATGACAAGTGGGTAGGTCCCCGACTACTACACCGACAGCTATACGCGGTGTATGGCGTGCATTTCCGCTACATATAAAACAAACATGTACAAATGTCGTAGAAGATATATTTTTTTGTTATCCTAAATCATACGACACTTAGCGTGTATTTTCGCACGTGCTGATAATAGGCGCTACATATAAAACAAACATGTACAAACTTCCGTTTGTTCAGATTGTTGGTGTTACCTCCACACACAAGACATTTTGTGTTGCTCATGCGTTTATTAAAAAATAACGGGAAGATAATTTTGAATGGGTGCTTAATAAATTGAAAGATACGTTAAACAAGTGTATGGAGTCGCGCATCATAATAACAGACAGAGATTTTGCTTTAATGAACGCATGTGTTAAAGTATTTCCGAATGCTTCGAAGTATTTATGCAGGTGACGTAAAGATAACTGGAGAAAGTTTAAATACGAATGGGCACGTTTGTGTGAGTCTCCCACGCCGGAGATTTACGAGCATAACTATAACCTTCTTTACGAACGACTAGTTGAAGCGAATCGAGAAAGTAAGTTTTTCATTACATACATACACACAATACTGTTAAATATATATAATTAATTATGTTTTATTATATTTTTAGAAATATTATCATATATAAATAAAAACTTGTTAGATAGTTATAAAAATGTTTGTATTTGTTTTCAAACTGTTATATTTATATATATTCGTTTTCTTATGCAGATATGTCTTCCAATTCAGAGATTGAGGTTGACGTTGTTGACGTTATTACCGATCATCATTGACTACAGTTTGAGCCCGGTTCCATTGAGCACGCTAAGTGCTCAAAATTCATACGTATGAAGATCGGATATCAAAAGGCCGTCGATTGGGAGGTGATGTCCGAGCTCGGAGAGCGCGATAGACTTGCTGCTATTATCGGAGACGATACGCCATGGAGTCGTTTATTTGAGATCGCGTTTTTACCTTCTTACCGTGAGCTGACGGTGGAGTTTGTATCCACCTTTACTTATATTCGTCCTGATGAGATAGATGAGGACGATCAACGTTCCGAGATTTCATTTATGCTATGTGGGCATTCACATCAGATGTCCATTGAGCAATTTGCCTTTATTTCGGGACTTTATTTTGAGCCGGATACTGTTACCCCTCTATTCACCGAGGGTATTACTGAGATGAAGGAGACTCGATTGAGAGATTGGTGGCCTCAGATTGCCGGAGGTCCATTTCAGAGGACTAAGGCCAGGGTAACTAGCATTAGAGATCCTCTCATTCGTTACTTGCATCGCATGATCATCACATCCATCACGGGACGTGACAAGAATCGGGAGTGATGTACCATTCCCGACTTATTTTACTTATATTGTTTGCTTACGGGGACTAGGTGCAACCTGGTGAGATGTTTGGCGGAGTATTTTTCTTCGTATTATTATCGCCAGGAGCGAGGAGCGGTGTACGATGGCGCGTACATCACGGTGATTGCCCGAGCTTTAGGTTATCTTCCTCGGCATATTGCTGACGTATCTCCCCCGATCGAGCCGGTCAGATTAAATCGTCGTATATTATTCGGCATGCGTATTATACGCCAGTTTTCGGGTGGCATACGATTCTCTCTTCGACCTGGGGAGATCTGGCAGCCAGCACCTGTTCAGCAGCTCGGCGTTGACGATCCACAGTAGCAGCAAGAGCATATTCCGCATGATCAGTCACCACCCGACGAGCAGCCACATGATCAGCCGCCAGTACATCAGCCGTCACCTCAGCCACAGTTCTCTCGACATATCTATATAGATGTGAGGCTGCGTACACGTATGGAGACATTTATGCAGGACATTTCTATGAGTTTACAGCAGGAGAGTCGTCGGATCGATCGAGTTGAGGATCTTATGGATTGGCACGTTCAGCTAAAGATTGCGCGAGCACGTGCTGCTGGTATTGATCATCCGGAGTCGCCACCGCCTCGACATTACCCAGACTCGCCGTAGTTTTTATATTATTAATAGCATTGTAACTTTTATTTTGTTATGAATTTTAAAAATTTGTTATTTATATTATCAGATTATGTTTATCTTATATGTTTATTATCAGTTAATGTTTATCTTATATGTTTTATTAGTTAATTAATATTTAAAATTATCGGTTAATAAGTTATAAAATATAACTTATACACAAAATTTTTACGCAAAGATCTTTAAAAAAATATATGTAAAAAAACACAAAAAACTAAACACCATAACCTATATGTCGCGTATGGGTCCATACGCGGCGTATAGGTTCGTTATGCTCTTCAGTCAATACAAGAAAAAAAAATTGTAGCTTATACGCGGCGTATGGTCCCATACGCCGGGTATAGCCCTGCGTCTGACAGACGTGTCTAACATGATCACTGTCATGGAATGTTTGTATTCTCTATACGCGGCGTATGGACCCGTACGCCGCGTATAGGGAATAAAAACATTACTCGATAACCCATCCTATACGCGGCGTATTGGATACCGGGGTGTTAATTTAAAATTTGGGGGTGTCTAAATAACCGGACCCAAATTATATCGTTTTATATACAATATTTGGGTAGAGTGTAAAAATATGTAATGATTTAATTTTGAAACCACTAATATTTATTAATTTTTACACTAGTTTCTATCTCATATACGATACTATATATTTATAAAGTTATTTCACCAATAAAGTATTTGTAAATCTTATTAATATAATTAAAATTTAATAAATAAATTGGTTTATATTAAAAGTAATTTAATTATGAAAAATAAATATAAAAAGTGATGATGATGTAAGAATGTAAAGCATCCCCCGCCGTTTTTGTTTTTAAGTTTTGAAATGAAAATTTATGTGTAATTAATCCAAAAATTTTATACTTATTGAATCCGTCCCTCTAATTTGGGTCTCGAGATTTTCAGCCTCCTTATATAATTTCAAGCTTCGCCGCTGATATAAAGATATGTAAGAATATTTTTAGAAATGAAGCAAAAATTGTTTCTGAAAAATGAGTGAAAATTCAGTGTGGTAGTTAATTGCGTACGTTTGCGAGTGATTTCAAGGTTTTACTTTGAAGATGATGTTATTCCTCTTGTAGATTGAGGTTTCATGAGACTAGAGGTGCAAACGAGTCGAGCCAATCCTGATCTTAAATGGACTCAAACTAGTCTCGTGATGACTTAGAAGAGTTCGAGCTCGAGCTCGGCTCGTTTCGAGTATTATTTTTAAAGCTCGAGATCGGCTCAACAAATGCTTTTTCAAGCCCGAGCACGGCCTCGGTCTCGGCCCGTTTATTTATTTAAATATTATTTTTAATATTTTTATATCTAATTTTGATATATATTTATAAATATATTTATATATAACCTTATTCACATTTTTTAATTGTTTTTTATCATAACTTTATATATAATAGATATTATTTATAATATATTTAATAAAATAAAGAAACTATATAAATAAAAAGCTCGTTTAGGCTTGTGAGTCGGCTCGAGCTCGATACGCGAAGCTCGGGCTCGGGCTCGATAAGTAAATGAGTTTTTTTCCAATCTCGAATTCGGCTCGGGCTCGATAAAACTCGAATCGTTTCGAACTTTTTATCGATCCGATCTCGAGTAGCTCACGAACAGCTCGGCTCGTTTGCACCCTGCATGAGACCATCTCTATCATGCATCACAACGTGGACGTGCCCACTTAAATTAAATTTATACAAACAATATAGAAAAAAATGGAAACAATTATTTTATTACAAAGCAGGTTAATGAACACTTGATTCAAAATCATCAAAGAAATGGGAAGAATTAAGTTGCTATAAAGTAGGTTGCTAAACAATTACTATTAGATATTATTAAAAATACAAAAAAAAATTATGTTACAAGTCACTTAGCCAATTATATCTTTATTACGGCTCTTATATTTAATTTCATATATCTTCTATATGAAACTTAGAAAACATATAAAAAATTGTACCTATACGACTGATTTTTGTTAGAAACCGCATATTAAACGCTCATTACGGTTTAATATTTTAAGAGCGACAGACTAAAAGTTAGAAAAAAATCCAATTGGAAAACTAAACCGATGACTTGATGCTTTATTTGAAACAAAAGGCCGCCATATATCACATCCTTATTTATAACGGTCTTAAACCAACGTTGTAAATGATATATTGTGGGGACCGGTTAAATAGACACCCTAAAATTTAAATCAACATCCCAAAATTTCTATACATATCGTATAGTCTCGTACGCGTCGTATAGAGGGGGTCGTAGTATATGACTATATGTGCCGTATAGCAATCTGACAGTCCCCTGAATTTTTCCTCGTAGTCAGTATCGAAATTCGTTATACGCGTCGTATAGCCCTATATGTGTCGTATAAAGGGTCGTATAGGGCTATATGTGGTGTATAGTAATCTGACAGCCCCCTGAATTTTTCTCGTTTTTAGTGTTTTCGACCCTATACGCCGCGTATGGTACCACACGCGGCGTATAGGCGGATGTCGATTTATCCAAGTGGGTGTCTATTTATTAGGCCTATTTTGTGCTTTTGACGTCATTTTTTACCGCGATTGAAACTGCCTTAAATGGTTTAGATTTACAGGTGAATTCATTTTTAAAGCAGTTTTTAAAACAACATAACATATATCCTCATCTACAATGGTCTTATATATCATGTTGTAAATGAGTTTATATTTTTTTTGGGTTGTTTTCTCGCCTTAAATGGGTTTCAATTGACTGGGGAGTTTCGTTTTTTAAAGTGATTAGATCGCTGTATAAAAACATAGGTATTTTCCTACGGCGCTTACACTTAACAACCGTCTTTTAAACACAAATAACACTTGTAAAACAGTTTGCTGTACTTGTGAGATTTACAAGTTTGTTGTACTTGTGAGATTCAATCACGAGTACAATTTTTACCCAAACTATAATCATCCTTAATGTGTCTGATTTTGTTGTAAATTAAGATAGAGACATTTTTTTGGTGTTAACATATAAGGATCTTAATTTAGTTAAGTTAGATTCGATTTTTATATATTTCCTCTCGGTTGTTTAAAATAAGTATTCTAATTAGTATGATGGTCTCAAAAAATTGTGTTACATATAAATTAATTAAAGTGACATGAGGTTCATTCATAGACGTAATTAATCCTTTTTTTCTACATGTTATCATTTTAGTTTGTGCATCAGTCAAACACGAGAAATTGTAGATTGGTCATTTTTGAATTTTAATTTTGTCGCTATATGTATTTTGTGTAATGTTGCCCGATAAGTCGATATCTTTCTCAGAAAAGGATATACATCAATTGATTTATATAAAAAGAAAATTCAATTTCTATAATATTGTATTTAAATTTGTATAATTATTCGTAAATTTATTTTAAAAGATTTTTTACCACATCAGGCATATTATATGGTTTTATCACTGTTAAAAAAAGACACCCATTAATGAAAATATCACTAATGGTAAAGTTTTATCACTGATTATGGAATTACCATAGCAAACAAAACAAAATAAAACTAGCTTTTTAAAACAAGTCGCTCATCATCAACAAATTCATGTGAGAGTAGACAATTTATCCTTCAACACAAGACATCTTTTAGAAATACAGGATAATAATGCAAAATTTGATCTTTAGTGACCCGAAACCTTCGAGTTGAACGTTGAATCGCATGGATGTAAGAGCCTTATGCATCAATTTGGTTATATTTATCACCTTAAAATATTACTTGGAGGTTCACATCACATGGTGTTTGGAGCTACTCGTTTAATAACTTTCTCTTTTAAAAATTTGCATCTAAAGTATCACTTGTCAACTTACATTTTTAAAGATTTGAATATCTAATACTAATAAAATATTACACTATAGGACACGTGTCACTCCCTTCTTTAATCTTATTATCGTTTTCTCCGCCTAAATCCATTTATATATTTACCCATTTATGTGGATCTTTTGATTGTGTTCTTGACCTATTTTTCATTTTAAGTTTGAGCAAGGTTTTCTAAGTTACATCCTAAACTATATTTTTAATTACACCCTACTCTATTCTATATATTAATTATGTTTCACCAAAAATTTATTGTTTTTGTATTAAATTGACTATAACAAACTCATGATTGATAATCTTCCATAAGAGTTGGGTAATTTAATTAAATTTCTATGTTAAAATTATAATAAATTTCTTAGTTAAAAAAATTGTTATTAAACATGAGTTCTAGTTGTATATGATTTATTATTAATAACTGGTTTATATTTTTCTACAAGTGTCTACTCAATATCTACCTATTAATTAACACATTTTTAGCTTTTAAAAATAAAATATCATAGTTTCTCCCCGATAACTTATTGATGCTTTAAGAAGTAGTAAAATATATAATTTTATATATCAAACAGTTTTTTAGTAACATATTATTTTATTCTTTGTTTCAAACAATATATATTCCAAACATTATACCGAAAACATCAAAAGTATTTATTAAAATTGAAAGATAGTAGTTAACATATGCTTAAGAAAGCTAGGTTGGATGTTGATATAAATGAAATATATACAACTTCTTAGTGTTTGAGAAATTTGATGTAATTTTAATTATTCGACATAAATGTTAATTGCTAATCAGGTTACATTATAATAATTGCATCGTCAAGTTATATTAATTTTGTGCACCATGTTAAAATGAGTAAGTCTAGCTATTGGTAAAAATATATTTACTTAACCGGAATAGTGATTACATTAAATGCTAATCAGGTTACATTATATTAAATGCACATTTATATTTGTTAATTTTATTTTTACTTACTACGCATTTTTGGGTTGACAAGTTGATAAGTTTTTTTGTTATCACACTGAAAGACGTGTACTATGTACGAGTATAATGATTCAACCTGAGTAATATACATTATAGAGTTCTATAAAATTTTTATTGTATAATTTCGTGTAATACATAGGTCTATAATTTCATTAAGTTATAGTTTAATTAATAATTATCTATTGCCAGGGAATTTATCTATCTACTTATTTCATATAATCTCTTTAACTATTAAAAGATTTAAAAATAGATAATTTTCTTTTATCTTTTATCTTTTTTTGTTTCTTTGTTTTATGTTTGTATGCATAATTACACAATCTCATCTTTCTCTCTCACAAAATATACATCATCATCAGGAAAAAAACATAAAATCATAGAGTTAAATACACAAACAGTCCCTATGGTATATTTAGATAATATTTTTGGTCTTCATGTTTAAAAAATTACAATAACAATCTCAAATTGCATATAAACATAATAAGTTTGGTCCCTGATAGGTAGTTAACTTTTGTAACACCCAAAAACTTTCAAGGTGTTGAAAAGATAAATGAAAAAGGTATTTGGATATATAAATCAAGTTTAAAGGCTAATATGGAAATTATGAGAATATCTCACCCTAAAACTCTCTACAAATAGAAAGATAGCCGTCAAATGGATCATCTTTTTCCCCAAGAGAGAAGGTAAGGCACGTAATGAGAGATCTCAAGAAATTACAAAAGTTATTTTATTAATACAATTTTGGAGCATCTAGAATGCTAGCCAATTCAAACACTCAAAAAACCGTAAGATTAGCTACCACATTAGATTTGAATCCATCTTTAAATAAATTCATTTAAATCATTCTATAGTACATGTTTTTGAAAAACACATGATTCTCTCAATTACTTTATGTGTATGTGTGAGAGAGAGAGAAAGATGTGACACAATGACCCTCATTTTCTCCATCCGTTTAAGTTTCAAATTCTAGACATGCTCCTAGACAAAAACAAGGAGACATTACCTCTAATGGTGTCATTTGAATTTAGATGTTACATCATCATCACATAGTTACATATCTAGGAATTTATTTCTATGGAGTCATGGTTTTTAGATACTCCAATTTTATAAAACGGACATAAAGTATTTTTTGGGTCGGTTCGAGTAGGGTTGGTTGGTCATGTAATAAAAACACGTTTCAATGTTAAAAAAGTATCATTACAAATAAAAAACATATAATATATAAAAACAATGATCTTTACGAATAATAGTAGGACATCCTATGATTGTTCCAAACGAGTTTTCATGACCAAAACTTCTTGAAAGAAATCTTTTTCAATGTAACAAATGTAAGAATTATTCTTGTATACATTGTCGATCTAATTAATTATGCTATTCCTTCTTCACATGTTCCATTGAAGAAAAACTTTTTTCATCATGTGATGTTGCAACCAATAAAGTTAGTGATAATTTTAGTAAGCAATAGACCAATGGATGATCAGTGTCATGTTCTTATTTTCATTATCCTTTTGGCAAGATCACTTATCTTTGTAAACCTCGTATCTTCTTTCATATTAACATTGATGGTCTACAAGCAAGGTAAGTAGGCCCATGCGAGTTCTTACTTAACTTTATCTTTTTCATCAAAATCAAATTCAAAATCACATGGATACAACTTGGCCAACTTAAGCAAGTTTCATATATTAGAGGTGTTAAATTAAGATATGGCTCAAAGAAGTCATACATGTAAGCAACTTAGTGGTTACCTCATTAAACGGTTTTCAAGCTCTTGAATTTACGTATCGAGAACAATGTTGAAATTATTAACCTCATAGTGATGATGATTGGTAATGTTAGTCTTCCTTCATCAATATTTTGGGTTAACATACTTGTCTTCTTGTTAACCCTTTCAATCTCATATTTATTTCAAAAAAGATGTGACGTTTTTCAAAAGTGAGCCAAAATTTTCAAGTCAATATGTTTCTAATTCTTTATTGGTAAATTAAATCTTGGGATTTATGAGTATTGTATATTTAGTGAAAGCGGGATTATTTAGTTATTTAATTTACACAAATTGAATAAATAAAATATTAAATTACATAGTTAGTCATTAAAATAATGATTATAAAATGATTATTTAAGGTAATATATGATTATAATTCCATATAATTAAGTAAGTATTATAAAAATAATAAAAGAACAATACTGTAAAATAAAAGGAGAAAAATTTAATTAAGTGAAACTAAAAGAGTGAATCTCATTATAAGAAATAAATAACAGTTGGTTGAAGCAAATAATAGAATAATACGGGTTGTTGGACTAAGGATTTTATAACATAATAGTTAGTGTCCGGTTCAAATACAAAGTCCAAATTATGTAAAAAGTGTGAGAAGCAATCAGGGATTGACATGTGACATATTTTTAAAAATAGAAGTAGGGGTATTTTAGGAAGTGTAATTTATTAACAGAATTTTCAATACTTCAGCGATCGACCATTACACTGTACGATTGAGGTTTCCAACAGATTTTTCACT
>BJCO01003503.1:0-12550 GCA_018326465.1 Flaveria floridana
CATAACCATAACCATAACCATAACCATAACCATAACCATAACCATAACCATAACCATAACCATAACCATATCCATAACCATAACCATATCCATAACCATATCCATAACCATAACCATAACCATAACCATAACCATAACCATAACCATAACCATAACCATAACCATAACCATAACCATAACCATAACCATAACCATAACCATAACCATAACCATAACCATAACCATAACCATAACCATAACCATAACCATAACCATAACCATAACCATAATCATAATAATAATAGTAATAAAATGATTATCAGAGATCTCATCAGCTAACCTTAAGATCTCCTTATGGCAACTTACTGCCGGAAACCTATCCCGGATCATATTCAACGAAGACTACTGAAGATTTTTGTCACGAATCTTTCAGAGGGATGTAGCGGGGCAGATCTGGCGTCTCAAGTTCGTTCTTTTGGACAGATTTTTGATCTCTATATAGCACGAAAAAGAGACAAGGGTGGTAATCGTTTCGGTTTCTTATCATTCTTAGACGTTAAAGATAAGGATGAACTACTTAAAGATTTAAGGAAGATTCGTATAGGGGATCTGAAGCTCTGGTTTAATGTCACACGTTTTGTTTTAGAAGACAGTGAGATAAACAGCCATAGGGACGAGAGATCGAAGGAGCCTGAGATAAAAAATTTTGCACCGGTACAAGAAGAAGGAAACAAGAATTCAAAGTTTGGGCCGTCCATAGTAGGAGATCGTTCTTTTAAAGACTTACTAGTTGGTAAATCTTTATCAGTGGATAAGAAGGTTAATTGTTTTAATTCTTTGCATGGGCATGCGGTGGTTGCCAGGATGGTGGATTTTAGTGCTTTGAAGAATGTTAAAGTCCTTTTCAATGTCATGAATTATATAGCAGAAAGAGTTCAATACATTGGAGGCCTAGACCTTCTTATTACGTTTTATGATTCTGAAACGGCTATTAAGTGTAGAGATGAGGCTTTTTTGATTAAAGATAGTTTCTCAATGGTAGCTATCTGGGAAGGCCAAGTCCTAGGGTTCGAAAGACTCGCATGGCTAAAAGTTAAAGGTATTCCTCTTCATGTTTTGTCCAATGAAGTCATCGATTCCGTGGGTGGATTGTTCGGTAGGGTTGTTCATAATGCAAGATGTTCGGAGACTCATATGGACTTATCATATGAATATGTGGGCGTCCTTGTCGGGGAAGGTAAACACATCGCTGAAGAAATTGTGCTTAACTGAAGAGACCGTAAATTCCGCGTTTGGGTGTCGGAGGAAATTGGTGAATGGGTTCCGGAGTTCTTGGACCCAAGTGACTTGGGTAATTCGAAAGACATGCAGGATGTACAAGTCAATGAAGGGGATGATGATGCTACTCTTTCACCGAAACCGGAAAATATTATTGTGGATGATAACGCCAACATGGACGCCGAACAAGTGTTGCATGAAACTGTCGACGAATCCGAGAATGGAAACAATGATTTGGATGCTAATCAAATTAATGAGGAGGATGAATTTTCGGAACATGATAATGAGGAATTTATTCCAGGAGCGGAGTTTCCTTTTGAACAAGATTGTGGTATTAATGGTGATAAGTCGGCTACTCATGTCAATAAGAGGAAGAAGTTTAAAAAAGCGTACTTGGGCTAACCCAGTGTGGGGTACACGAGCTGTCAAGAAAGTCTGAAAGTGATTAAAAGGGCTAAGAATGATGATGATGTTTTTGGGCTTGATCACCTTTTAGGCCTTAACAATTCTGAGCTGGATAATATTGGAGATGGGCCTGTTGTAAATAATAAAGTAGACTCTCAGTGCAATTTTTATCTTAACACTCAGCTTGAGGAGCCGGAAAATGACGCCAATGTTCAAACAGAAGGCAGAGATTCGAGTAGACAGAACCATGAGCTGGAAGCCTCTGACCTTGTTTACCTTTGAGATCAGGAAGTAAATCAAACCATTGTGTTGGGGTCGAAGCTGGGGTTTAACCTCGATAGCTGTGTTAATATGGTTCGGAAGTCAGTCATCGAAGAAGGGTTACAATCGGGTAATTAATGAATTGTTTATCCATCAATGTTAGGGGGATTGGGGGTGTTGGTAAAGCTGGTTGGATTAACAAAATTAAAGTCGATTATGGGATTTCTTTTATCGGCTTACAAGAATCCATGAGTAACAACGTCTCTGTCGGTTTGATTTCCGGGTATTGGGGAGGGGATGGGGCTGATTTCGAGTCAGTTGACGCGGTCTGTAATTCAGGAGGTTTGGTCAGCTTGTGGGATCCGAAGGTTTTTTCTAAGGATAAGGTGATTAAAGATAATAATTTCCTTTGTGTGTCGGGTCTTCTTTCGGACGGGCTGGTTCGTATTAATATGTTGAATATTTACGCGCCTCAAACTAATGCGAATAAAAAGAATCTTTGGGTGAATATTACTAGTCTGATTCATTCGAATGATGGGGGTTGGATTGTATTTGGGGACTTTAACGCGGTTCGTGATTGTCAGGAAAGAAAAAATTCTAATTTTGATCAGGTAGGTGCTAGAGATTTTAATCTTTTTATAGAAGAAGTCGGGCTGAGAGAGTATCAGTTGAGAGGTTCCAAGTATACTTGTCTGACTGTTAGAAGAGGCTAGTGTAAGTTGAGCAGGATTGACAGATTTTTTGTTTGTGACTTTGTCTTTAATAAGTGGCCTTCAGTTTGTGTTAGAGCTCTTAGCAGAAACTTATCGGACCATTCACCGATTGTGTTTTCGGTAGTTGATAAAAACTTTGGCGCCAAACCCTTCCGATGGTTTGACTCGTGGCTGGAAAAACTAGGGTGTGAAGAAATCGTTAGGTCGACCTTGTCTGGTTGGCATAATGTTGGTCCCCATGATTTGAACCTTTTGCATAAGCTTAGGAGATTACGAGGTTGTCTTACTTCTTGGTATAGGATTTTGGAGTTCTAAAGAAAAAGAAACAAAAGTGTTGCTGCAAAATGATAAAGAAAAAATGGAGGTTCTCATGGAACAAAAGGTTTTAGATGAAGAGGAATTATGGGTTTGAACAGAGTGCTCTAAATGCTTAGAGGATATTCGCTTTCTTCGAAATCAGGATATGAAACAGAAATCTCGGGTCAAGTGGGCGTCTTTGGGAGATGAAAATTCTAGCTTTTTTCACAATGTGGTAAACGGGAGAAAAGCGACAAATAGGATTCCGGGTTTGATGGTTAAAGGGAAGTGGGTTTCCAAGCCGTCTTTGGTTAAAAAAAGAGATTATGGGTTTTTTTCGGAGACATTTTAAAGAGGATGATCCCATTCGGCCAGCCTTGTTTTGCCCCGGTTTGAAGAGATTAAGTGATTCTGATGGTTTGGCTCTGATCTCGGAATTCACTAAACAAGAAGTTAAAGACGCGGCTTTTGAATGCGGTTCCAATAAAGTGCCGGGTCCTGGTGGTTTCAACTTTCGGTTTGTAAAAAGATTTTGGAGTTTACTAGAGGATGATTTCTTCCGCATTGTGTCTGACTTTTATGTTACGGGCCATATTAATCCGGGTTGCGCTTCGTCCTTTATTACGCTTATCCCTAAGGTTAAAACTCCTTTGGGTCTTAGAGATTATAGGCCCATAACTCTCATTGGGATGGTTATTAAGGTTATCTCTAAAACTTTTGCTAATCGTCTTAAAAAGGTTATGAGTTTTATTATTTCCGATTTCCAGTCAGCTTTCTTGTCCGAGCATTTCATTTTGGACGGCCCCCTTGTTATTAACGAGTTACTCGAGTGGATAAAAAAGAGGAGGAGGAAGGCTTTCTTGTTGAAGATTGATTTCGAGAAAGCTTATGATAACGTCAATTGGAATTTTTTGCTTTCTATCTTGGATCAAATGGGTTTTCCCCTGATTTGGTGCAAATGGATAAAAGGTATTCTAGTTTCTTCTAGAGCCTCGATTCTCGTGAATGGTTCTCCTACTTATGAGTTTAAGTGCGAGAAGGGGTTAAGACAAAGAGATCCCATTTCTCCTTTTCTATTCCTATTTGTCATGGAAGCGCTGTCTTGCTTGTTAAAGAAGGCTGAAGAGATTGAAGAGTTTAAGGGAATTCGGATCGCGGATAACGAAGCGGATATCACCCATATTTTCTACGCGGATGACGCGTTGATCTTGGGTGAATAGTCTAGACAAAAATCTCCAGAGCACGGCTCGGATACTTTGTATTTTTCACCTTTGCTCAGGGCTTCGTATTAACATTTTCAAATCAAACCTTTTTGGTATCGACACTGAAGATTCAGAGGTGGATGATATGCTTGAAGTTCTGGGGTGTCGTAGAGGCCGATTACCGTTTGTGTATCTTGGCATCCAAGTGGGTGCAACAATGTCTCGGGTTTCTAATTGGAACCGGTTCATAGATGTGATCAAAAACAGGCTTGTGTCATGGAAGGCGAGGTGTTTATCTATAGGAGGTCGCTTAATCCTCATCAAATCGGTGCTAGAGAGCTTGCCTTTATACTATCTATCGCTTTATAAAGCCCCAAAAAAGGTTATAAGTATTATAGAGTCTATCATGAAACATTTTTATATGGGCTGGCTCGAGTGACGAAAAGAAGATCTCTTCGGTAGCGTGGGATGTCATTACCACTCCGAAGAAGGATGGTGGCCTTGGTTTGTCTAAATTACAAGTCGTCAATGAAGCGTTACTCTTAAAGTGGATTTGGCGCTTCAAGAAGGAGAATAATAGTTTATGGAAAAAGATCGTTTTGAAATGCAATGGGTCGTTTAGAACTTGGACTTCATTGCCTTGTGCGACTACGGCTAGCGGGTGTTGGAAGAACATTGTTAAGATTGGTGAGCAGAAGCTGCCTAGCGGTTGTTTTTTGAAAGATTATATTGTTGGTACAGTGGGTAATGGGGCGGATATTTCGTTTTGGGGAGACACTTGGTTGGGTGATTCTCCTTTGCGCCTTGTTTATCCTAATCTGTTCAGGCTAGAATCGAACAAATGGGTCACGGTTAGTAACCGTTTAAAGGTGGAGAATGGCGTCAAGACTATATGCTGGCAATGGAGATCTGAACCTCCTTCGCAAGAGACCATATCCGAATTATTTTCGTTACTACAGGATATCTATGACTTCAATTGGAAAGGGGGCCAAGATGAATGGGTATGGAAAGGTGACTCTAATGGTTTGTATTCTGTCAGTTCTGCTAAGAAGCTCCTTTCGAAGGCAGTGAATCCAGACCCGTCTATGAGTATCAAATGGAAATGTTGGGTTCCGTTAAAATGCAAGATTATGGTTTGGCGCGCAATCCGTAATCGCCTCCCCACCCGGATGGAACTGATGAAAAGAGGCGTCAGTCTGCAGCACTCCTCTTGTGTTTTCTGTCAAGCGGATGATGAAACGGCTCTCCATTTATTCTCCGGCTGTATTTTTTCTTTTGAACTGTGGAACAGACTCACAGCTTGGTGTCGTGTGAATCAGTTGATGGCGTTTGACATTCGGGATATTATAAATTTTGCTGATTCTCCAGGTCTGCAGAAGCCGAAGAAATCCATCCTTAGGGGTATCATTTTCACTGCCTTGTGGACGCTATGGCTGGAAAGAAACAAGCGGATTTTTAAAGTCACATCTCGTCGTCCTATTGAAGTGTTGGAAAGTATTAAAATCTCCTTTTTTTGGTTTAGTCATAGAACTAGAATTAAAAGTGTCGATTGGGATACATGGTGTAAACATTCTTTGAATGCGTTGTAGTCGCTTGTCTGCCCGGGGGTTCTTGCTTTAAGGACCGCTTATGGCGTTTTTGAATGAAGTTTGCTTTAAAAAAAAATAAAATAAAATGATTATCAGTTATAGGCTTAAAGACGATCTTCAGTTTTAAATGTCAAATAAATATTTAATGCCGCTATTACTTTTCTTTATCATCGAACAGTGAATATTTTTGTCGTCGGTTTTGTCAAGAAATAAATGCGTACACACATTTTTATTCACAAACTAATTTTTAAATCAGGTGTCAAATTATGTTTGATCTTTCTGAGAACCAAACATATTGTTATTTTTTTAGTCTTATAATAATCACTGTATATGCAATATGACATCTAAAAGATTATAGTAGTTCAACTTTATTATTTCACTTTTTATATAAGATGATAAATAATATTGTTTATATTAGAATGTATTTCATATAGCTTTTTGACATATTTAATATGTTTAGACTATAATAACTAGATTTTTTTATTTTATTTGTCTATCCCGATCTTAACGCATTACATCCCGATTGACACAATTTAACATCTACGAGTTAAAATTACAAAAATACAACTTCTATTTAATAATAATGAGTGTTCGGTTATTAAATAAAAATATCGTTTATAGTCAAAATGACAACTCATGTGTAGTAGGTTTGCACTCACTAGCATGAAAAAGCCTATTCTGATGTGTCGATCGCTATATTTTAGTAGCAAACTTAAGATTTATTAATTTCTTTTAAGTTATTTTTCTTTATTTTTTTAACTCTTTCATATAACTATAAAAGCTCAAATTTATTCTGGTCTAGAAATACCATCAAGAACTTTTTTTGATATATCAATCAAGATATTTTTGTCCCAAAAGGATTGTTTGGTGGTTAATAGTATGATCTACAAACAAATGATTATGGATTAAAAATCATATAGCATATAAGTCTAATGTTTATTTTTCTGATAATAGGAATTGTCGTTCATAAAAAAGTTAAGCCTTATGTCCAATATGATAATTCATTATTTAATTTAGATAGAATATCACTGTTAATATATATTAATATTTACTAGCTATAATAGAGGTCTATATCTATATCTTCATCTCTATTATTTATATTTTTTATATATTATTTTGCATATAATCATGATCTCATATTCTCACTCTTTATATTCATATCTAAATTTTAAAGTTTATAAATACTGATTATTTAAATATAAAGATTTATTATTTATCATTTTCTAATCTTTTTAGTGTCTAAAGAAAAAAGAAAATAATAAAACGTGTGTTTTAACCGGTATTCAATCACCTCTATATTAGGTAGCCTCCTTACCAAATACAAGAAGAGCTAGCTTGCATTAGAAATGTGCAGCACTCGGAAGCAATATGATGGTTGCGAGTGAGATAAAGCTAGAGACTAATGTGAAATATAAGAAATTATAATAACTAAATAATTTATTACAAAGTAAGATATATGACAAACGATTTAAAAACATTTAAATTGATAACATTATTTCAATAATGACATGAGCAATTTGAGAAAACAAGCACATTAACTAATTAATGTTATAGTGTTCTAGTAATTCAAAAACTAAATTAACAGTTTCAATAACATTACATTATTTACATATTTTATCAATTTGTTACATGATATTAATTTAAATATACACAATGAAATCAGTTTAAATATGAATTGATCATGCCCAGAATTCATATAGCAATTTGGAATGTTATCTATTACATAGGTGATTTTCTTATCCATAAAAGTCACTTTTTAGTAGTATATATGAATATGATTTACAATTAAAATATTTAAACAGTCTTATATATAATAAATTATGATGCCCACATGATATATGTAAACACACATAAACACAAAGAAGAAAAGACATTAATCATGTACTTGTAAACCTTTTCTATATTACAACTTCATTCCTTTTTTGCTTCTTTCATGAAAACCTCAAAAGATTGTATGCATATGCTTTGCCCATATCTTCTCCTACACTCACTTCAATGTCCAACAGTGTTAATTGATGTCCAAAATCAAACACATATTGCTGTAATCACCATTACTTCTTTCATTGAAACTTGTACAAATTGAGCTACCCTTTTATCCAACAAATCTATTAATGACCTTAAGTTTTGAAGTTTGCTTGATTAATATTATGAGTTATAATTTTGGCTGATTTGATCAATGAGAGTGCCAACTGACCAACTGTTGTTGATGAAGACAAAATCATGCAGCATCCAATGCAATGCAATCAAATCATATCAAATCAATCAAAACAGTACAATGCAATTGCAAATTCTAGGGTTCATAACAGTGATTAGTGAAAGAATTCAAAGATATTGAGGGTACTTTGTTTCTAACAGCTATCAAGATTCAAAATTCAAACACTATGACCTATTTTACCCTCTCCCCAAGACATAAACTATTCATCACTTGCTGATTCCAAAGATCAGACAGACAAACACACATTCATGCTTCATTAATTTCCACCATTAACAATCTAATCTCACATCGTTCGCAAACGACTGTTTGATGTCACTTTAAACAGTCGTTTGAACGATAAACTTGTGATTTAGCTCCTTCTTTTCAAACGGTCATTTGAGGATTCGTCAAACAACCTTTTGGTTTTGAGATTGCGTATTTAACTTTAAGGGTGGTGCAGGAACAACATAACCCTTCTAATCTATGAAAAGAATAAAACAAGAACATAAATGAATCTCAAAAATTAAGATGTACAGTTTGTGAAACAGATCAAGATTTTATAATTTTGTGTTTATATAAAGATTTGTTTGATGATGTGCATGCAGAATGAAAACCCTAGATCTATATCAATCATAAGGTAATGATGACAAAGGTTGAAGATATAAATATATCAGATTCTTGAAGGCCATCATCATGATGATAAAATTAGGGTTTATAAAAGACAAATAAAATCTACATAATCCAAACCCACAAACCCTTTTTCAATTAGTTTTCAGATTTCATAGAGTAGCAATGATTACAAAACCTTTTTGGTAGGATTCTGTTTTCTGGGTGTTTGACAGAGTTAAACTAGAGTCAAACAAAATTTATCATCATTACACCCACCTTCTTCTTCATCTGCCATCACTACACAAAACACACAACAAAAAGATCATAAAAAGAGTCTAAAAAACGTTAATTTTAGCTAAAAGAACACAAACCCACATCAGAAATTGGGTGTTTTCATGATGGGAACATCAAGATGCAAGAAAGATCAAATCTTTTTGAATCTTTTCGAATCAGGAAGCCACAATTGAGGGGAATGAAGCCTGGTCCGACGTCACCAGATCAAGAATCTCTCCCCGTAATCAAACAATCAATTTTATCCGCTCCCATCGCTCAAAAAACAAACATGATGAGCGATGGTTGCGTTGACCGTAATAATATGATATGATATGATATGATATTGACATACGGGGAGAAAGATTCGGGCTTTCTGATGGCCTCGAGCCAGACAACATTCCCCTCAAAAGATAAAAAGGTTTTCCCTTTGAGTTTTTTGTTTGTTGTTCATCTTTTGGGTGTGAAAATGGTGATGGTGAAGAGATGATAAATAAAGAGGTGTGAAGGGTAAGGAATGGTGGTGTGCATAAAAGGACAAGCAGAGTCATAAAGCCAAACCAACAAACACCCGCCCACTCTGCAAGAGAAATGCATCCTTCAATAAATACAAACTTGACACAAAGTTATTAATTTCCTAATACTTAACAGTTGGTCAAGTTTATGATTATTTAGGTACTTTAAAGGTAAAATAAAATATCAATGTTTGGTTGGGGTGTAAATTATGTCGGGTTGATTGGTTTTGTGTTTGGTAGGTTGATCGATGGTAATTAGTTTCAAAAGAATCAATGATAATGGACCCGGTCATACTTAAAATCATGTAATCTATAACATACTTAAGCGGGTCAAGTAAGTTGTTTGGTTTTAAGGATTGATAAATTTTAAACAAGCTTATGAGTTTTAAATGAGTGTCACTTTACATATATAAATAGTTAAACATGTTATGAATAGATAGAATTAAATGTGTTAAACTGGTATAAGTTTTGACCTTTACAGTAATTACCTTCTAGTTCTTTTATTATAATTTAAATTGTTTAATGGGTCGACCTACATCGTGTTAAGAACTATCAGCCCTAAATTGCTCGAGCCCTTTTTGTGTATGTTGCTCATTTCTCGCGTCTTTTATGTGATCTGAAGACATGTGCAAACCCTTTTTAGAGTACATAGTACCGTGTACTTGTCAGCTTTTGGCTCGTGTTGTATATTTTAATAATTTCAAGAAGGGGGATATTGCTTAATCTAGTCTTAATTATCATCAAGCTCGTGTTAAATATTAGGGCTGACAAAACAATTTTTATTGTGTTTAACTGGTTAAAAATTATACGCACGTAGCTCACGTATTAAAATGAAAAGATTTGTTTAACTACCTATATATTATGTCTATAATTTTTTTACATGTTTGATGAACAAAGAATATGAAATAATAAAGTATAGCCTCTTGATTGTAATTATTTTTAAAAATATGAAAAAATTATTAAACAGGTTTAGTCGTGTCATAAACAGGTCGGCAATTGCCAGCCATATTAAATATACTAAAAAAAGTCCAAATAAATCAAACGCTTTTTAAATTTCATAGGTAAAATGTCTGCAGTCTGCGAATCATATCTGTAAACATCTATACAAAAAGAGGTGGATCAAAGCTCTGTAGCCTGCATGAAAAATACTCTTTGGTTTTTAACAATTTACAGACATCTGTATAAGAAAAGGTGCTTGCGACGACAACAGCAGGAGTCGGTAGGTGCGATGGCGACCGGGAGGTAGGTTGATGGGGGAAGGGAGGTGGAGGTGAGTTGTGTTTAGGGTTTGAGAAAAAAAGGTGTGAAAAGGTAGGTTAAGGTCCGCACCAAAAAGAGATGGAGAAGATTTTTTTAAAGAAAGATCTTACAAAAAAACAAACATTTCGCAGACCTAAACGTCTGCGCGTAACAGACAAAAGAAACCAGGAAAAATTTTTCTAAAAAAACAAACACCACCATAATAAATATAGAGAGTTTCATCTTACAATCTAAACATAACAACAGGGCGTTTGATTCACTCTTTCGCTACAAAATTTTAAATATTTCTAATATAAATAACATTTTATTTCTAATACGGTCAACTGAAATGATCTATATTTTGATTAACATGGGTCATTAACAATATTTCTAATCAAAAAAATATTTGGTAATCTTGTTTAATTGAGGAACGAAAATGGAGACCTATTTTGATTAACTTTTGATGATTTAATTTTTTTTTTTTGATGATTTTAATTGAGCAATCTTGATTATTTTCTCTATTCTTATTTAAGTCCCCCTATGCATCGATTGGGACTCATCATGACATAATCATGTCATCACTTGTCAATTTCCTCATTTGTTGACTGTAAATTAAAAGTTATTATATTTTAAATCTACAATTCAGAAACATTTATTACTAAATTTCAGTAAAGGAATATTTAATTTCTGAAATGCTACACTTTATTAATAAACAATAGCATAAATATAAAAAGTGCTCACCAACTATCATGAAAAGAAAATGATTGGAATACTGTTATTATAAAAGTAGTAATTATTTTATAAGAAAAAGTTTGCCTATTAACTCAATTTTTAAGTTAAAGGGTATTGGTTTCATACATCACGTGAATTATTTACATCATTTTAAACTGTTGTCTACTGCTAATAAACTGAAGTTTACGTCTATAAACTACAACTTGTTTACGTTTAAGTTGTAGTTTAAGGTGGAGGTAGTATAAGAAAAATAAGACAAAAGCCCCAAATATTATCAAGTTTGCTAATGACTAAAAAACTAAGTTGTAACTAAACCCATTAAAAATAACCTATTTTGTATATTTCCTCTAGTTTTTCTAACAAAATAAAAAAAAGGACATTTTGGCGCATAAAACCCCTGTTGCACAATGTCCGAGGAGAGTTTTGACCGATTCGTGATCTGATATACACATCTTTACCCTACACTCTTTTAACAAAATAATACATAAAAAACACACACATATAGTATAAGTGCGTTGGCTACTAGTTTGCGTCACACTCCCCCACCCTCGAGTCGCTTCCTTCATTATGTAGTTATTTAATTTTATTTTTTAACCATAGTATTTTGCTATTTTTTCTTTATATCTTTTAATAATTAACCAAAAATTCAATTATTTCTAGAGTATTTTTTTATTATTTAATGAAAAGATCTTTAAAATACTAAATTAGGTTTAGGATTTGTGTTAACTTGTATTCAAACCATCATTTTTACTTCGCAAAACTTTATTTGGAAACAGAGGTGGAGATGCAAAATTGAAAAAAAATCTCCAAATTAGAGATGGACATGAAGATTACTCTTAACTATAAAATTTAAACAAACTTGTAGCGATGAGATTTGTTTGATTTTATGCTTTATTAACTCACATGTAATCACAATTAGGTTTAGGATTTGTGTTAACTTGTATTCAATCCTGACTTGTAACTTTAGACACGTAATCATGCATAGTTACATAATTATGTAATACATACATTAGCATGTATCATCTTAAAACATTTTGATAAAAAAATCATAACAATATCATACTCAAGATACTAAAATTCCCTATTCTATTCTATGGTAAACAAAAGTTATTTCATTTACAACATATTAGTGCAAAGATTTAAACCTAATAAAAGTCATCAATTGTGACTATTTTTCCTCCTCTTTCGCTCTAATACAAAATCGTCATCAGTGGCGGAGCTTAACTAACTTCGTAGGGGGGGCGGGGGTGAAATGATTTTTTTTCAG
>BJCO01003504.1:0-12200 GCA_018326465.1 Flaveria floridana
ATAAGAAGATATCTTCTTCTCGAAGATTCAGATGGTCAGATCTCTCATTTTAGGGTTTTCTCCAAAACACTTTAGAGAAGATTCAGTCAGAGTTGTTCATCTCATCTTCTTGTTCATTTCATTTTGGGTTGATCGATTGTAGTCTGCAACACATTGTTGCAGGTTAGTATTTGTTCTTGTTAAGTTCTTAGTTTGATTTCTTGTTTGTAGATAAGAACTTACACAGATTTGATTGTTTAAACTGTTGTTTTGTGTAAACGATGAGATTCACTTTTGCTAACAATAACCCTAACCAATATATTTTATCTAGAATGACTTAAAAAACTTTTTTAATATCCTTGTTACGAGAGAATCGATAGAAGTTTTATAATTCCTAATTTTGTTAAATATGTTTTAACTGTAATATTTTATTTTATAGTCTCCTAAACTATTATCTGGTTACATTAGTCTATAAGATAGTGATGGAATCTCATGAGTTTACTTGTAATATATTCTTAAGATTGGAATATCTTAGATACTTCTTATTTTTCTCTCTTTACTTATATGATCAACTTCGTTCACTTTTTAACTAATACATAAGCTAGTGAGCTTATATAAAAAATCGCTTTTGTACAACCATGCATACACATCAACTCAAGGTTGTTCTTATCATTAAAAAAGATTTAATATGGATAAGTGTCTTTTGGGTATTGGATTGGGTCACTTATGGAATTATTTTTCTTTTATTTAAATTCGGTGTTACCAACTTTTAGATTCATATGGTATATTACTATGGGCGTGAGGGAAATGGTTATTAAGTTTCGTTATGTTGTTATTTAGGCTCAATTCTTTGAACACCAAAATTATCAAACTTATTTACTAAACATCTTTCCAATTATGAAACAAGTCATTTACCAAGTTAAAAGAAAAAAAAATATTGATTACTGAAACATTAGAATGGTTGAATAAACCATGAGCGTATACAAAATGATCTTTCTTATATAAACAACACTACCACGTGTATCATTTGACAACCGTAACGGTATGAATATGTCTCAGTCTCAGTTATTTTATTAAATTTACATTAAAATACAGACAAAAGTAACTGCATCGTAAAATATTAAGAACTAGCAAGATAATTATATTCTAATAAAATCATAAATAAATAATTAAAAACTTCAATGATAGATATCAAAAAAATATAAAAACTTAATTTCGAACGTCTAAATAGATTAATTCTATCCAAATGACACTAAAGTTGCTTCTGAAAATTAATAAAACCGAATACAACTTGGAGAGCATAGTGGATAGACAATAATTCCATTTTGGCCAACAAGTTTATTCTTAGCCTAACTGGTTAAGATGAGATACCCATGATATATAAATAAAGAGAGGTTGGGTTCAAGTCTCACTTTGCTCAGAGTTAAAACATGAGGTTTTCTCAGTAATGAATTTTTTTTTATTTTGTCAATGCCATAAAACTAAGATATAATTCATGTTTCGGATCAAACATGTGGCAGCCTTAGCTTGACCACATATAATTTACTAAATTGTATAATTTAAACCACAAGTGCTTTATACATATACAAATTTGTATGCCTTGTTTCCAAGTCAAAAACAAACTTTCATTGTCTTAAAGTTTGTTTTTACTTTCTGTCTTTTGTCTTGGTAACTTACTAAACATGTTTTTACGTGCTAAGTAATTAATGTAGATATCTAGACCTGCAATTAGAGGTTTATACCGGTTCAAGACCGGATAACTTTTAGACCGATAAACATAACGCGAGGAAAAGAGAGATCGAGTATCTGTCTACTAGTGATCAGTTGGTATTAGATTAGTCTCGCTTTCAATAGGCTCTACCATAAAGTCGATCTAAAAAAGATCATTGTTTTAAAGTGTTTAGTTTTACTGAAATCGCTCGTTGAAAATAGTTGTAAAGTTAAGACCGGACAAAAGTAGGTCCATACTAAACCATATATATTTCTTCGGGTTATATTGATCACCAGCTTTACTAATATGTACTCGTAAGTCTATGAAATCATGCATAATGCAGTTATTATCCATTAGGCACACAAGAGACTTTGTCAAAGAAATAAAGCATTATAGTTGCCGCTTGCACATTCTATTATTGTGGATTTTTGTCGAAACAGTGTCGTCTCAACGATTTTGGAGGCCCTAAACGAACCAGAAAAACGAGATCCTTTCCAAAGTTCACATAATAAGTTATTCTTTTCTATCCGAGTTGGGACCAAAAACAATAAATTAAAATGGTTATAATTGGCGAAATTAATTTTTTTATTTTCGTAATTTGACAAAGACTATTTTGTAATTCCATATCGACTTCTTGTTTTTGCTTATTTTGCCATTTGAGTCGACATTATACTTATATATGATAGATGCGAGTACAAATTTCTATTAAACAAGAAATATTATAATATTACACTAAACATATGAGTGCAAACTAATTTACTAGATTCAAATCTAATTCACTAGATTCAAATCTAATTCACTAGAATCAAATCTAATTCACTAGAAATCAAATTCACTAGATTTAAATCTAATTCACTTAATAACAAAGAGTAACTTTGTAGATATTCAAAAATTAGATTCAAAAACTAATTTATTAAAGAAGTAACCATATGACTTGTAAATTAAAATTTAAACACTAATAGAGAATTAGACCAAGAGAGGTAACAGTAATACAATAACATTCAACAACACAAATCAAGATTTAAACTCAAAATTTAGAATCTAGAATTGGTAAAAAAAATTGTTCTTGAGAACTAGATTCAGAGAGCACTCCCAAACATGTGTTTGAAATTACAACAAATCACAGTTGTGTGTGTTTTTTAAATTAATTTTTAATATCTTGAGGGGAGAAATGGTAAATTTTTATTGGATTGAAGCCAAACTAAATTAATAAAATGTTTAACCCAGTCAATTTTTTGCATATATAAACAGAATATATAAAATTTAATGGCCCTTTAAAATTAGGGATCCAGAGCCCTAGCTTACTAGCTTTGAGTTTGAGTTGGCCCGGTGTTAAAGTAGAACTTTAACATCAATTTTGACCAAACAATTTGATGGCAATTTCAAATAACACACATAAAACATACTTTGTGTTTGACTTAGCTCCTGTTTTACATATGACCGGGAAGAGCTGGATCATTTCGTAATCTGATGTATGTAATCTTATCCTTCACTTTGTACAGCACGTTGTTTCCTAGTGATTGAACCCATGAACTTAAATTTCGGATGATACTCATGATTCTTTGAAGTATGTTCTGAAACTACATGGTTCAATTGCAATTTTTCTAAAGCTTAGGTAATTGATTACTCTTCTCTCACCTATATTTGGTCACCACTGATGTCAATATTCAGAAGCTTCCTAAGCTATTACTATGGTCAAAACTTCCATTCATATAGTTTGGTAAAGATTTGAATCAACGTTCTTCTGTTCTAGAAGACATAACAAAATAAATAAATATATAGATTTATTTACTTGGTCCCATCGGTAGATACATACATACATAGATGTATAATAAATAGATTAGTCCAAGAAGGTATATCTAATTTTTGAGTGTTTTTGGAATTATTAATCGGCCAAAGACGTATGAAGCAATGCGGGCTATACAACGTTAGAGGTAGCGTAGGCGCATTGCTACTCTTACGTTAGTTTTTAACGGTGTGGCCATCGCTCATGGGCTGGCCACCACAAGATGCACCCATGGAGGATTGAACCTGGGTTTTCTAGAAGACATCTATGTAGGACACAGGTTCATTTTTATTAATAAATCATAAAATAATAATAACATTATTAATGGAAATTACAAAATTGTAATACCGCATACAAACCGAATATACCAAATAACATACTTTACATGAATTGAAACCAATTCAAACGTAGTCTTTAGATAAAACTTCCTTCACTTGAATCTTGTGAATCTTGGAACCGCAAAGATTCTTCACCGTTTCACCTATGATTGCACAATCAACGAAGTAAAAGGTTGAGTGGTGGTTAAGGATATATGTTCAACAGCGGTCTCTTAAAATCGATTTCACGTATCTTCTCAAACGAATGCATCTTGCCCCCAGGATATAACAACCAAAACAGTATGTTTGTACTGCCGAAGATGTCATCGCACTCAAAGTCACACCGGATAAGAAGCGTATTGAAAAGATAGAACAATAAAAAGAAGATAATGATCTAGAAGATAAAAATAGGAGTATTCTGCTTTTGTTTTGAATAGTGTAGTTTTTGTAAATCATCAAAATTTTCACACTACACAAAGAAACATATCATTTCCTTATATAATGTAAGAGCATGTAACGGTTTCAAAAATACATACTAAAAGTCTTGTTATTAATACTGATTTAATCTTGTACTTGGTGTTCATTAAGAAATTCATTCCGAAGATCTCGTAGTCTTTTATTGTGGGACAAAACCCCCTTATACACTTCATCACTTCAAGGTTAAATTATCAAACAACTAATGTGGGACAAAACCAACCACTTTCACTTATTCTATCAATTTGAGTATTGATATCTCATTTGTCTTAGCTTTATTTTGGACACGGTTTAATTCGTTGTGATCATCTCACAAAGAAGAATACAAACTCACTAATAAATTACTATTGTAGCTAACGATGCGGGTTCGATTCCCGCTACCCGCTCTATATCCTTATTTATTTAGTTTGTCGTTGTCTTCCAATTCAAAGAGCCCCGTTAAGTGAGTGTTCTGCAAGAAAAGAGAGGCCACTAAGGCTAGATCCGGACTAATCCTAGCCTATTCCTTCGACAGCCCGTCACTCGAAGCTCTCTGTCGCGCCCTAGCCGAGCGGTCATCGTAGTCTCGCTCAAAAGCCTAAGCTATCGGATGACAGAGGATATCGGCCAATTCATTCCTATAGTAGAACTCCACCCAGTTCACAAATATAAATTTCTATTAATGTTCAAAACAATTAAAAAAAACATATTTTTCACTAAAATTTCCAACAATCTATGTGATGGTTATCCTTTCCTCATTCCAACCAATGTCATCTGATTTGATCATCAAGAGCTCACCAATTTATTATGTTTATCTGATTTTATTATAAGAGCTCACCAATGTATTTTGAGTTACTCGATTGACTAGTGAGCCCACAATTTTTTTTCAATACGTATATAATGCATTTTCAAACTGATATACACCGTATGTGACGCTAACATGATAGGGAAAAGAGAAAAGAAAGTTATAAGTTGTTTTAGCTTTTAACATGAACTAAATTAAGACATCGTTAATGAGATTACACTATATGTATTCAAGTCCCAAATAGGATAGAACACAAGAACTTTATTAACAGCCAAGAGAATATAACTCAAAAAACTTAATTACAATACTTGCATAATCATGACTCGGTATATGCATAGTTTGTAGCCAACATATATTTTCTTTGATCATAAAGAATAAATTATTATCGAAACTTGGTTCACTTTTGGTTATTTTAAGTGACCTTGTTTGGTAGAAAAATTCTTTAGAGTTCTAATGATCAAAACATGGTGATGGGTTGAGATTCCCTGGGGATGTTACCATACTACTCTCACCTAAGTACACTCAACTGTTAGAAACTTTTTTTTCGTCAAAAGCAAAATGTCCTAGAGGCATTGATGTTACTTAAGGCTAGACATATCACATACATTAGGAACCCACCGTCTCTCAGATGTGAGATTCGGCGAAGGTATTTCAATAGAAATCACCATGTCGATGAAGAGTTAGATTACAATAGCAATTCAAACACTACCTTGCAAGAATAGGTGAAAAAGAAAGAACAAAAGACTGAGTTACACATAACGTTTTGTGGAAATTTGTACTGGCCATTGAATCTGTTATCAAACTCGTAACAATCGTGTGATCACTTAGATAGAACATGAGAGAGGATATATTAGTTACAAAGAATATAACGGAATTGCATTGCTTCTTACCTTAAAATTTTAAAATATACAAAGACTTCAAGAAAAATATATAAACATCATCCCTCCATTACCTTGTATTCTTCTGGCTTTCAGGATCACTATATTCATGTATGGCCTGTTTAAAATGTTATCTACTTGTATATCCATTCATTTGTGCGCCCTCCCGTCTCATCCATGTCTATAAAGATGCTGACCGCCTGAATGATGACATGGCTCGTTTTAAGTTGTGTGCGTATGTATTAAATAGATCTTAATAAAAAGTTAACGGGTGTTTGGCATGAATTTTCAAGTACAAACAATCTGTTTCAGTGTTTGGGTTTTTGAAACTAGTATGATTGTGTGATTTTTTTTATAGGTTTATATGCAAAACCCTTAAGAAGTCCGCCAAACACTGAAACAACTATACATTGTTAGGGTCGGCTCAAGTGTTTTAGGGTCTTAAGCAAGGCTTTGTTAGGGTCGCCAAACACTGAAACAACTATCGGTTTAAAGGCTTTGTTCTTTTAATAAAATTTACATATTACTATTTTACCTCTTTAATATGAAATCTATTTTTATGTTTTTTTATGTGAAGTATTTAAAATCAATTTAGTTAAAAACTATTTTACAATCTATGACATAGTAGATTAATTGAAAATCAATTTGGTAAAAATATAAATTTAGCCTAGGCGCGCCTTAGGGTGCGCATTTTAAAACCACACACAATCACTTTCAAATGCAATGCCAACCACAATGTTTGATTTGCCACAAATCTAATGAGTGACTAATTGATAACTAAATTACTTAAGCGCCGCTTAGTAAACATACTTAAGATGTGACTTGAATCAATTTGAGAAATATGTGGTAATAATTGTTAATGGATGGATACATAGAGTTTGAATTTTGCAATTGTTGAAAAAAAAAAAGTTAATTACACGATTGGTCCCTGTGCTTTGCTCATATAGCAATATTGATCTCAACTTCTGAGAAATTACAGGTTTGGTCCTTACTGTTTATTAAACCGTAAAACAATTGGTCTCTGACAATAACTTCTATTAACTTTCTCAGTTAAGTGGATGTGAAAAGAGCAAAATTCCTTATTATTAAAATATATAAAAAACTCTATATATTAATTTATGTAGGACACACTTTTTAAATTAATTTTATATATATATATATACACACACATGCACACACCGCCACATCTTCTTTTGGGTCCCGGTACAAGGAGACCTAATCGATCAGACATGTGGATATCGAAGGGGAAGGGGATGGTGGCAGTGGTGGTGCGCCGGTGGTGGTGTGGTTGTGATTGGAAGAAACCGAAGGGTAAGGGGATGGTGGCGATGGTGGCAGCCGCCTCATTTGCCGTGAAGGGGAAGGGGATGGTGGCAGCTAGTGGTCGTGAATGGCAGCCGCCTCATTTGCCGGTTCGACTTATGAATCTCATATATACACGGCGTCTCCGATCACCGACATGCAGTCGCGCACGGCGGCGGATTTCGTCGTCCTGCCGGAATATTCCTCCTGGCGGGAAATGTTGGCGACGAATTCCACCATCTGGGTGGCGTTGTGTTGGATGTCGTCGTAGTAGTTGACGAGGGTGGTGAAACATATCGGGTTGTTTGACAGCTTGTACGGAGGTAGTCGGTGTCGTCGGAGGTCGGTGGTGGTGGTGGTGGTGGTGGCGGTGTAGGGTGATGGTGAAGGTGGTTGTGTTGGTGATGGCGGTTGTGGTGTTGGTTGTCGGTTACCTTGGTGGTGGTGGTGGTGGTGGTGAACGTGGTGACAGGAAGAAGATGGGTGATAGGATGGTAGTGGGACCTACACATTATTATAACATATTCTTTTTTATTTTAGGTTTTTTAAATACGAAGGGGTATTTTAGTCTTTTCACATCCACTAGACTGAGAAAATTAACAGAAGTTAATATCCGGGACCAATCGTGTTACGGTTTAGTAAACAGTAAGACTAAACCTGTAATATCTCAAAAGTTGGGACTAATATTGCAATATGAGCAACGCACAGGGACCAATCGTGTAATTAACTCAAAAAAAAAACAAAAAAAATAAAATTGAAATGGTTGCATTATTTTACAAAAAAGAGTTCAATGGTCATATGTAAAAGTGGCAATTTCTACCCATTTGTGACTATATGGGTAATATGGGTCGTATATTGATAACGGGTCAAAATGAGTAACATGCAAAAACTAGCTAAAAACAAAAAGGACAGACCCGACCCATAAGAAATAAGAAAATAAACATACCTTTCCAATTCGAGGCCGTTCTTTCAGCTTTTCCAGGCTGTTCCGAATATGAGACACAGCTCCCCAGCATTTCAATGTATTTGCCACGTCATCAAGCCTCAACAAGTACTCTTCTTCAGTCAGAGGAAAAGATCTCTGTCAGACAAATTAATAAGCAACATATCATGAGGCGTCTGTTGATTTAATATGCAACATATCCTTGCTCAATGTGGAACCATAAACTTCAAAGACAAGAAGCAGCTCACCTGCTCCATGTACTTCCACATGACATTCATTGCAAGGAGATTTTTACCCATGAATTCCTGCAGCATATTGGATTAATAAGTTAAACTGTTGTTAAACAAGAATGATAAATTTTAAATCCTGAAACTCTTTTGAAATAAAGAAAGATTATAAAAAAAGGCTTATACCTTCTTTATAAGTTGAACATCATATGATCGTCCATATTTCTTCCTAATAAGTGTTGCCAAATCAATACCAGAAAAAGCAGAATCATCTGCACCGATAATTCTTTCTAGATTTTCTCTCAAGCTTTCATTGTTGACCTGTAAACTGAATGTTAATCTTTGCAGCTAAGATATGTATCTATGTATGTATGTGTATATAACACAGAATGGAAGTGAATAACAAGGTGCATAAAACAAACTCTACTAGAGGAAGTGAAAATATTATTCAATGCCTGGGGATTGTATTCCTATGCCCTCAAATTTACAGAAGATGGCTCATATAATGGCAGTTCTATTATCACAAATTGGCTAAAAACCACAATACCATTGGTTGGCTGGGTAATGGTGGGCCCTTGAGTTTTCTGGTGACGGGTTCTCGTGCTTATAAAAAAAAGTTCGTACTTCCAAGATAAAGGAACTCGGGAGACTGATTTGTAATTTGTGACACCATCTTTATTTAACGTGAATCTATTTTTAGAGGCTACAAAAAGTGAAAGAAGAAGTGTCTTCTTACTGATTCAGTTTCACCATCAGAAGGATCATCGTCATTTGCACCGGATTCATTTCTATTTGCATCATCATCGATCTTACTAGAACAAATATGATGCCAACGTTTACCTATACGAGACCCATGTACAACATACTGCCTCTGAAAAAATACTGATTTACTGCCAGAAGGACCTAAACCTGAATCACTCAGGCATGGAAAGTTACGACACTGTCCTCTCAAAACATACTCATTACCCCCAAATGACCAGGTACAAGGAAGGCTTGCCTGAACTCCTACCATATTCTGCAAAAAAGAAAAGCATGGATTATTCATCAAGTTCTTGTGAAATTTAAGGGTGATTAAAGCATTCCTATCACTGAATCCCAATATTAGATAAACATGTTAACTTTCATAGCTTATAGATTGTTTTTTAAAAGGCTTAGCATCATAAAAAACCAACATGTTCTTCATTTTGCGTGAAAAGTCACTCTTTGGTATATTAATGTCCTTGAACATGTATTTGAAATCAACAATAAACGTCGGCTGCTGACACCCTAGTTACATATGAGGAGGCTTCTTTTTAACAGGCAAAAACACACACACACTCTCTATTTATACCTACCACACTCCTAAAATCACCGCACCTCTATTCTGTATGATTTCTATCATCTAGTCTAGCACACTAGTTATAAACATGGAGGCTATGCAAATGCTTTTTCGTTGACATGGATCGCTACCTCATTATTTTTTGAAGTTTATACATGACCTGTTTAAGGGGTAGCAAGTCATCATTATTATTATTTTCTACATGTGTGTGTGTTTTAGAGACAAGTTTAGAGATTTTAATATATGAAAACTGGGTTGAGGAACTTTCTCGTTCAAAATGAAAATAATGTTGGTTTTTTATCGTATTAACCCCTTTCCAAATCCTAAATTTTAACGTGATTTTATTATCATTTGGAAGATGAAAAGGTTCGTTAGCAGTCTTGAATCTCCTAGAGGTCAGTTGCAAAAGAACAAAACAAGGTATAGCTCCCGTGTAAGGGATGCTCGTTCACATATCATATCATAACAAAACAATTGACTAAAATCTCTATTCATATAAAGTTTGGATAGTAAACCCTTAACATCTGACCAAGTAAGCCAAAATCCATATCCACATTCCCAACAGATAAAGAGTACCATACATTCATCAAACCATAACCTATGCTAGCATACTCTATTCACACACTCCTCCACATTCTCTCACGAAAAACAGAAGAATTCCTACAAAACCTAGTAATGGATCATCCTATTAAGCATCAAAACTAAACCTAAAAGTAGTTTTTTAAATCATTGTCATCTCCACCTCCAATTACAAAACAAAGCTCCAATTTCAAATTCAACCTAACATCTCTCAAATCCAAAATCTATACATAACATGCTGCATACTCAACACCAGCATTTTCTACTGAAACTCAATCAGTTAACTCAACTCCTAATTTCTCGATTAATCTCCTTCGTTCACTTCGTATTACTTGCTAACTATTGTAAACTAATCTAAAGTCTAAACACACAACAACCATTCTATTACCATTTCCAAGCAAAATTTACGTTCCCCTAACATAATTTTCATAACAATAATCCACAAACACAGATTTGAAACTAAATTTAGTATAATTTAGATCGGGATGATGAGAAAGAACCTTATATGAATACCGGAGGTCAGGTCAATAATCTGAAGGGAGAATTGAATTGAGGGTTCGGTGGTGGATGAACTTTAGGGCTTCGGGGGTCATGGACTGTGAGAGATTGAGAAGCAAAGTGAAGGAAGAAGGATATTTGTGGTGAAGACGTCAAGTGATCACGACCGTTAATATCTGTTGCGTCACGGAATCCGTTAAGCACTCGCTTGCACGTTATAACTGTTCCACTCGGTTAACGGTTAACCTACGTTTCTAACCTTCTTTTTTGTCTCGAAATCTATAAAATCATTCATAATATCTTTCACATTCTCATCGATATTTGTTAAGTGAGTGAAGTATCTCAAGATTTTATATTAAAACATAAAAGGTTTTGAATTTAAGTCTTTATTTGTGATAAAAATGGATTCTAAGTTAGGTAAGGAGGTTTTCCTTTATCTAGAGTGAGTTTTCTTCATAGGGAGGTCTCGAGTTGTGTACTCGAGTGATGACGATGGTCGTATAGTCTAGTGGCTTGTCAGTGATCTAGTTAGCCGTTAAAAAACCATCAATCTATAAAAATTGCATTCATTTTCTAAAAGTCTGTTATATCAGTTTTCTTATATCTATTCTTATTTGAACATAATACTTGATTATTTTATGTTTTTCTTTTCTTTTTTGTCATTTTCAACTACTCATAAAAAATACTAAATCTCTATACATAATAAAAGAAAAGAGGTTTAGCCACTTGTCATCATTTTAAACCATAACTGCCACATGTCAAGTTTTTAAACACACATTGCCACATATCATTAGGAAACCCAATTTTTCAAAATAAACACGCGGATCCTTCATTCTACCCCGTTATTAATCGGGTTTAAACATACCCGATATTCAAATGCCACCCAAACCCTAAATCGCATCCTCCATTGTTCCTGCCTCATCTTCATCGACATCCTTTGTGTTTTCTTGATCCGGGATTCTTCTCATGCGATTATGCTTTCAGGTTTGCTTCCCTTTCAGTTGATTTTCAACTCTTCCTTCACCATCGCTTTAATGCGTCCAAACCTTCATTCTCCACCGAATAAAAATCAAATCCCTTCTCAATTATCCATACACATAACCTCATTTCAATCTTGATTGACTCTTCTTCATTATCATTTGGTTTGTATATTTCCCTATATGTTAGGTTTTTTAGGAGCAATCAAAGGGTCAATCGCTCTTTGTTCAAGATGGAAGATAGCTGCTCTTTGATTCGATTTCAAGGTGTACGGTTTCATTAATCTGAGTTTCTGCAAGTTGTGTACTTTTTCTTCATACAAGTCGTTATTGTGTTTGATTTATTTACATATTAAAATATGTTTATGTCATATATGTATATGTGTACCCATACACATATACATATGATTGCTGTAAATTCTAATGT
>BJCO01003505.1:0-15139 GCA_018326465.1 Flaveria floridana
TTTGCCTTTAGTAGATTTAGATACTGATGTAGTCAGGATAGGAAATGCTTGGGGTATGAAGAGTAAAGTAAGTGGCTAATCATAACTGGCCACTGCAATTTGGGCCTTAGTATACTTGACATAGACTGAGCTATTTCCTTGAATGAACGTGTTGGTGTTTGAATCTTATAGTGTGTTAGAGGATGGCTGGAGGTAGATCTTATAAGGCTTCGCGAGATGGAGGCCGTAGTGGAGTGGTGTTGGACCTACGTATTATGAGTATGAAATGATCGTGAAGTATTATGTAACGTAGAGCGGAAGTTAATGTTAATGATATATGGAACATAAAGAAAGAATGAATGCATGCATTAATGAATAAACAGATGTAAGAAAAGTCTTGCAAGCAATGTATGGAGGTTCACACCCAATGTAGGGTGTTAGCTCAACTGTGTGTGGGTTAGCTACCCCGGAAGGATGCACATTTTGGTCTAATCCTTGTCATTGACCATACGTATGGGATCTTTGCCACTTACCCCAGTACTGTGGTTAGGCCACCGGGCACAACGTATGGGAGTCTATTTATAAACTTCGGCCCAGTACCCGCTTTATGTATGACGGTGTGGTATAGCACATGAAATTGGTCCGAATGAATTTACCCTGGTACTGTGGTAAGGCCACTGGGCACAATGTATGGGAGTCTATTTATAGACTTCGACCTAGTACCCGCTTTATGCATGATGGTGGGGTATAGCCGTGGCATTGGCCCGGAACGTAAGGAAGATAAAGACGAATGTACGTGAAGTACGGTAAGGAAGATAACGAATGATAACGATGATGTACGATGATGAACGAACGTAAGTTAACGAACGAATGATGATGTACATTGAATTAAGGCTAATGAATGATAATGGAAGATAATAACGATATTACCTATTTGTACGTATGATGCATGATCGCATATGAAAGTAATGAAAGGTTTTCACGAAACTAAAGTATGTTATGTTTTTATAAAACTAGGACTCACTCAGCAACGCTGACTTTTGTGCATTTTTCTGTTGGCAGGTGATTGTTGCTGAGGATGGCACGGGGCAGCTACCTGGCATTTTTGTGATGGCATCAATTTGTATAACGATGATGTTTTTGTGATGTAATGCAAATTATGATATTTTATAACATTTAACTACATTATATTATTTTGCAAAAGTTGTCGTTAATATATGAAAGGGTTGTAAGTAATTCCGCTACGATGTTTTAAATAAATTTATGATTTATGTGCGATGAATGACCAACTGTAAGCGTCCCGGGAACGGGGCCTTACACATCCCCTGAACTCACTAAACTTCTCTCGACTCTCGGTTATTCATATATCATAAAATCTAATTGTTGTGTTCGATTCTTGTTATAGAAAGTTTGATTCTAAGATTGTAAACGTAAATTCATCATCTAATTAACATAAATACAAGATTCAAAGTTCAATTTGATTAGAGCGTTTTTAGGCTGTTCGGGCGTATAAACCCTAAAAACATCTGAAATTTGAATTTTGTGATTTCAATGTTAAACAAAAATTGAAATTGAGTTTATAATGTTGATATTGAATTGATTTCGAGTATATTAACACATTAAACATCAAATTTCACCAACATTGTTCGATGATGATTCATCATCAGTCGAAACTATGAAGATGAACAGTCATTAAAGTTTGAATTTTTGATTAAAAATGAAAATTTATAAAAAACATTCAAATTGTTAATATGTGCTTGATAATATTTTAATGAATTGATATGTTTAAAACAATTAAAACCTAACTTGAGTATGTTATCTTTTTAAACATAATGTATGAACACTTAGTAATTTTCTATGAATTAGATTAAAATTGTTCAAAACATAATAATTCATTTAAATTCAATCAACATTTATTAAATTTAAAAAGTTTAAATTCAAATTGACAAAATTTTTGTTTTCAATTGTGCAGATGAATGATTTAAAATTTAAGCCTAAGCATAATGTTGCTGCTTTGCTAAATGAAGCCATTCAAGATGCAGTTAGCTATGAAGAGATGATAAGATTTCTTTTGAGGACCAAATATGTCTATGTCATGTGTTATCAGCCTATTGTTTATGCAAGACTAATCAGAAAGTTCTCTAACACTGCGTCAGTTGAGCTGAATGATGAAGGAAGAAACGTGCTTAGAGGATTTGTGACTAATGATAGAATGATAGAAGTCTCTAAAGATTCTATCAGATCGTCATTGAGATTGGGTCACAATGATCCAGAGGATCCATCTGAGCTAACATTCAATGAATGTAGAGAAACATTCATTGAAATGGGTCATCCAAATCATTTCCCCAAAAAGAAATTCTTCAGAGCCAGTGTCTCCAATCACTAGAAGCTCTTGTGCTATATCTTTCAACATTGCATGTCTAAGCGAAGTGCTGGTTGGAATTCTATTCCAATAGACATTGCATCTCCAATAGTGGCACTGGCTACTAATATAAGGTTCAACATGGCAAAGTGGATAATGGATGGAGTAGGTAGTGATATTCTTGAGTTTGAGCATATGTCTGGGATATCATATAAGAGATTAGCAATGAACACTGGTGCTAAAAATGTACCAATGTTTCAATACTTGAGGAACATTGCTAATGATGATATTGATATCAACATAGAACACTTCCAATTAATTAAAGGTGAACAAGTGGATCCTGTTGATCTTGTTGATAAAGTTCCTCAAGTGATCTCTAATGATGATGATAAAGACAATGATGGTGATGACGAAGATGGTAATGATGATAATGAAGACAATAATGAAGATGATGATAGTTCAAGCAGTGATGATGATGATGATGCTAGTGATGCTGCTAAAGTTCATCAATCTGAGAGCAGTGAAACTACTATCTCTTATCATGGTAATGAAACACATGATATTGATGAGGGAACATCTACTGGAATTGCTTATGATGAAGAAGTGACTGAAGCTCATGTTGGTAATGAGATAGATGTCAATATTCATAAAGAAGATGTCCAAAATCAAGACTTTGGATTTGATTTTATAGATGCTATAATTTCTAAGCCTATCTTTCAAAGCTCCACTCCAATAGAAGCTGAAGAAACAACAGTCATTACAGCACACAATGTGTCTATAAAAAAAGGATATTCTGGATGTGGATGAGCTTCAAACTTTGAAAGAATCAAACAGTGATCAAGAAAAATTTATTGATGATTTGAAAGAAGAAAATGTGAAGTTAAAAGAGATTATTCAAAAGAAAGATGCTGAGATTGAAGCTCTTGTAAGAGATAAAGATAAGAATATGAAAACTTTTGAATAATGATTAGAGATTATGATTTGATGGAGGAAAATTATAAGAAATTAAAAGAAGAGCATGAAGCTATGAAAGGGGAGTTGGCTAAACTGAAAGAAGATATAAGTTTGATTCTCTAGAGTTAATGATTGTATCTGAGATAACTCCTATTGACATTGAGCAAATATCTGAAGCTTATAAAGGTAAGAGAATGATTGATGATGTACATGTGGCGGTATTACCTAAGCCATCATCAAAAGTATAAAAGATTGATGAAAGTCAACAAGTAGGTGATAAATTTGTTCAAGAGACAATTAAAGCTCTTGATGATATTGAGGATGAGTTTGATGAAGATTGGTATAATGAATTTCTAGAAGATGAGGATATTGCAGAAGCCAATATTGAATTAACATTTTCACCAACATAGACTAGTCATGAAGATATACCTGTAGACTTTGAAGATAGGTATAACTATCTGGTGAAAGTGAAATATAATAGGGTGTTTCTGGATGGCTTGAATGTTTCTCAAATCAATGAAGAATATGATAAACGCATTACAGCTGAGTCAGTCACCCCAGTTGATACTAATGAAATAGTTGTTGAGCATTGTGAATGGAATCCTCTCCAATAAAGCATACACGTTGAGGAAATGCCATCTTCTGAATCGCACCATTCGGATCCTGAAGACATGAACGTTGTTGCTTTAAGATCATGGTTGCAAGCAAGAAATTATCCATGGAAGAGACTCAAAAGACAACAAGCTAAATCTCTAAGGAATCTTGTAAGAAGCTTCCAAGAGACCGAGAAGCAAACAAACAAGATGGTTGTGCTTGAAACTAACAATCCTCAATATCTAGATATTACTAAAAGAACAAGAATGCTTAAACCTCAAGAGATTAAGTCAATGGCAATGAAAAACTCATTTTATGAAAAGAGGAAAGAGTTCATGAGAATGTTTCCTGAATCTGAGCAACAAGCATATAAAGTCTCTTTTGATCAGAAACAACTTTTTAACAAAGCTCGATCTGCTGGTGACTTGGTAAGGAATGTTTTACAGAAAGGACAATCAATTTCTGAGTTGCTGAATGCTATGATTGCTCCTGACACCACCAATGCAATAAAGATCATAGCATGGAAATATGATGAAGTGTTTGATGCATTCTTGATTAAATGAGTAAATGTTGTTTGTGATGTCTACCACTTCTTCTCAAGTATTATAAAGCTTCTAGTTTAAGACTTAAAGGAATTGATCAAACTGCCTTTGATCAATCCAACAGGAGCTAAAAGAGGTGAAATGTTTATTGAGTTATTAAATAGAGGGATCACAAGAGCTAGTTCATTTCTCCAAATCCGATGAACTCAAGAAGATAAAGGATACTTCAACACTCTAAAAAAGAATAGGAAGTATCAAGGCAAACAGGTAGAAGATCAACACTTTCTGATTGAATTTTTATGATCAGTATTTTGAAAAAGTGATAACTCCAGGATTGAAAGTAATTGAAGGGACACAAAAGTCAAAACCAATCCTCAGATGGTTCTACAATTCGGATACATTTGAGCTTAAATTGGTCCGAAATCTCAAAAATTAGGATGAGGACATGATTACTCTATTCGGAGTATTTGAGCTTAAATTGCTACATCTGAGTTATATTTCATTTTTGTCTATACAAAAGTTTGAAAGAGTAACTACAGAGATTGCTGAAAATGATAAGAAGTATTTTCTCTCTATTATTAAAGTTATGAATGTGGCTATGGAGAGAATCTGCTTGAGGAAAGCTTTAGCTTATGCTAAGATTGTAAAAAAGGACATAAAGGATATAGAATTCATGAGAATATCTAGCAAAGGTGTTTTAGAAGAATACTCAAAAGGAAGTTCAAAACCTATTGAGTTATATGCAAATATTGATATTACAGGCTTATCAAAGGATACACTGGAGGTTATGAACACAAAAGAGATCAAGACTAACGAGGCAAGGACGAAGCAAGGTATCTTAGCAAGCAAGTTCAAGTCTGTAATAGCTAAGGCCTTGAATGAACAAGAATTGTATAAGGAAAAGCCTATGTTCAAGATTAAAGAAGAACCCGAAGACTTCTTTGAAGTTTGAAGATGAAAGAGAATAGAAGACAGAAGATGAAAGAAAAAAGAAAAGACAAAGGAAAAGAGAAGAATGCAATGTAAGAAAAGGAAGACAAAGCTATGAAGAAATAATATTTTGAAGACCTAAGACCACTTAAATCTTAGGGGGAGTATTGTTAGAACTTCTTAAAGATTAACATGTTGTCTTTAGTTGTCTTTTGTATAAGTTTTGTCATAGTATAGGGACTAGTTTGTAAATAGTAGTTCCTTTGTTTATTGGTAGTATAAATAGCTTGGATGTGTGTATGCAGTAGAGAGACTAGACAGACTACACTTGTAACTGCTAATTATACTTGTAATTGTCTTTGCTTTCTATCAATGAACGACTATGAATTTTTCTAGATTGTTTGCATTGATTTCATTGCATTTGTATGTTTTTGATTGAATTGTGTTCTAATATCATCACAGATTGATTCCTTTGATCCTATCAGTTGTCAACAATAACAGTCTTGTTGCAGCTTTAACAATAGAGGAAGATATTCTTGGCCTAAATTTTGACACTTTGAATAAGATAGAGCTGAATGGAGATCAAGTTCAAATAAGATGATCAAAAGGAAGTTGTATCATTTTTCAACAAAAAGATGGTGGCAAGAGTCAAGGAGCTATCAAGTCTGAAGAGCTTATTAAAAGTGTCTAAGCCTAAAGGGGAGTATTGTAAGGACTAGATCCTTGTATAGGCTTAGAACATTGATCAATCTTTGTAATGAATTCTTGTATACTTTCATCTTTGTGTATGCAGTATATATGTATAAGTTAAACCATTTATTATGTGTTTATTTATGTGTTATTTTAGGAAACATCAGACTTGGTCAATATGGAAAATTGAACAACTGTTAGAACAATCTACTGATGAATAAGTGCTCTTCCGTAGATGTTCTCAGGAGCATAACTTGTGTGTGCTTCCGTAGATCTCTTACGGAAGAAGACAACTGTTGAACAAGTCCAAAGATTAAGTGGAGCTAATGGAAGAGAGCTTGCTGCTAATGAACAAGTATAAGAACTCCTACGGAATTACATCTACTAAACACCAAGTGTTGCTGCGGCAGACTAACTTCCTACGAAAGACTAACAAACACATATGATTTCAAATCATTAAGTACTCAACATAAAGTCAACAAGTCAACGTGTTAGAGCAATGTCATCAAATCAATAACGACGGAAGACATTTAAGCCAAGCAAATATTCCAAGTCACATCAAAAACATTCTGATTTGTAAATTATAATTTCAGATGTAAATTGTGAACTACTATGCTGATAATCAAGGCAAGGATACGCATATATAAACAGAATAGCGAAAGATTAGCAAGAAAATTAGGAACTAAATAGAGAGAGATTGTTAGAGATATCAATTAAAAAAATGGGTGTATATATTCATAGGAACAAGATCTCTTGAAAAGAATAGAGAATAAAAATAGTTAGAAGAAGAGAGCATAAGAGCAACATAGCAACATAACATCAAGATCAATACAGCAGAAAATCAATTGTAATCAATTGATTGTAAATGAAGAGTAATTGAGAATAATCTTTGTTTTACATTGTTACTTTTAGATTTTTCTATTTGTTCTATATGTTCCTCGATTTCAATTTTATCAACATTCCATTTAACAGCGAGTATTGATAGTTCCGCGGTCATTACTTGTTAAAATCATATTTATAATTCTGCGTCGATCCTTGGATTCACAAAGAAGGGTAAACACGATTGGTGAAAGGGATAGGTAAGTGATATGCATTTTAAGATTAATAATGTCCAACAAATACACATGGTTTAGATATTGGTTGAAGTTTATTGTTCGAGTAGAGACCTAACATCGGTAAGACGACAAACAATATCGTTAGATTCATCATAATATGGATTCTTATGAAATAGGAAAGAAAACAAGGAACCATTGTTAAGTGTGATAGTAGGTAAGTAATTAATGAGATTGTGTTAAGCATGTGTCGACTATGTGACGATTGTGTTACTCAGCTTAACAATTATGCTCGGGTATGTGAGGTAAGATTAGAAATTCCACAAGAGGGGAAAAGGGATGACGATTTAAGATATCCCTCTAGTTGTTAGAATATAATTATTGTATTTTTGCTTTAAGATAGGGTTAAAGAAGATTGTAAAAACAAATAAATGTGTGAAGGGAGGCGTTCTAGTGTATAGGGCCGGAATTCCCTCAAAATTCACTCAAAAATGATTGTTATTCAACTTACTATGGTGGGATCAAGTTGAATTGATGCTTATCATGACCAAATCATGAGTAATCTAATCATTACGTATCAAAACAATTTAACAATCACAATTAAATAAAAAGTTTCATTATCATTCATCGAAGTGCATTGCAAAAATAATAATGAACAAGCATTGCAAAAATAATAAGAAAATTGACATAATCTTTCAGGAACAAGCATTGCAAAGATTATACAATTGACATAATGATTATACAATTAACATAATGAACAAGCATTGCAAAAATAATAAGAAAATCACTTATATATACTAAACTGGTAAAGTTTTCACACAAACTGAAAGTTCTCACATTTAGTAATGTTTTCACATAATCGACATCAATCTTCAAATTTTTCACAAACTTCCACCTTGAACTAAAAGTTCTCGAAAACTTCCATAGTTTTCACATATGAATAAGTTTTCACAACATGTAACTCTTTAATTTCCTAAGCCTCTAATTAATTTTGAACTCTACAATCTCCCCCAGGCTCGGTGAATCAAACTCCACCATTCATTAATGTTGCCAGATTTATAGTTTCCCCCTCCAGCATATAATCCTTTCTCCAAGGTCGTGTTCACCATTCACTCGTATTGCAAAGATATAAGGTCAATTGTTAGTAAAGCTTCAATCTTGTTTGGCCTGTAACTTTAACAAATCTTCTTTCCTAAACTTTAAGAAATCCGCTTGATCTATCAGTCTATACTGTTTATATTCACACTCAATCATTACATGTCTCGAGCAAAATTCAAATCTCCATCTCATGAAGTCTACAAGGCTATTCGTGGACAGTCGGGCATGCATAAAAATCCTTTTGGAAATCTTATGCTTTTTGTATACATTATAATCTTCTTAGCCTTAGCCGACTTCAACTTGCTAAATCCAAACATACACTATTTACATAAAAAGTTCTTGAACCATTTTGCGTTTAGAGTATTTCTCGGATTGTATAAAGGACTATAGTTTAGAGTATTTAAATATAAAGCGGATAACATGTTAGAGTCACTAACATTTCTATAACATTTCTATAATACTTTATACCTCCATTCTTCTTTTGATTCTATATATCTTTTTTTCCTCTTCATAGATCCAGCTCATGACTGGTGATAAATCACTAAACTTGCTTCCACTTTTGTTGTATCTAATATGATGGGCCTTTTTGGGTTTGGAGGAGCTTAGAAAAAGGTGTTGTAGAAGGCAGGTTCCAATTGCAAAACCAACTCAACCAATACACTCTTGTATTCCACCTTGGGATCTTTGCATTTTGTGTTAAGAGCTTTTGAACACTAACATATGTTGTATAAGCACTAACTCCAATTGTCTTTGCTATATTCTCAGTAATACCCTTTGAAACAACTTCTAGCATTGCATAATAGGCAATTTTAGACATCTTTGTAGTAGTGGAGGATTCACTAACTTTTAAAATATTATCATAACTTAAACCTAAGATAATATTCCCTTGAACATCCTTATAGATCACCTCATCTACTTTGACCTTCTTAAAATCATCAAGATCTACAATGTCATCTTGATCATCATCTAATATATCCAAAATGGATTGACTTTGCTTGTAGATAACAATTCCTGATTTAACAAAACTTCTTGAATTGTTTCTTTAAGATCTACATCATTAGGTTTATCTCCTCCCTTATCCTTATCTCCATCTGTCTCTGTAGAACCTCTACATGTACTACCTATGTTTCCTAGACCATCAAATGCATCATCACCTTCATCTTTCTTCTTACTTGGCTTTTATGTTGGTCTCTTAAGATCAAACACCATATCTCTAATATGCACATCTACTAGTTCCAAAATACACTACTCCTTGTTGGGTTCTGATATGTTGGTGCACTAGTGTGAAGAATATATCTTTATCAGATATATCATCATGTGATGTTCTTGGAGAAGTAGAAGATGGTTCTAATGTTATGAATGCTATTGATACTCATGTATCAGTCATAAATTAAAGGAATCTTATAACTTGACTCGCCTCCAGACTTCCTCAGTAGCATGTCCCTTCTGGTGCCTTTCTCTCCCATACCAAATGGCCTTGGTAAAGTCTATCTTACCTTTCATTAGTTTCTCAGGCACATAATATGTATCTAACTCTACACCAGATCTTTTTAAAACTACCTTAAGAGGAGGATCCTATGGCATTTTCTATTGTAACACATACTCATGCATCCCAATACAATTTTCATTTGTACTTAAGGATTAGCAGATTCAACTGCACATTCTTTCCCCTTGTCTACTGTACCTATTTTCTCAACTAGTAGTGATTGTGGTTGTTCTTATGCTTGTTCTTGCATAGGTGGTTGTGATGTCTATGGTGGTGCCTCTGCTTGTACTTGTACTTGTGGTTGTGGTAGTGGCTGAACTTCTTCCTGAACCTCTGAGAAGATACTAAAATTTTAATACTGAGTGCCATCATCTACAATTTCTCTTGCAAATAAAATATTAGAAAACACATATGGCTTTAAGATATGATATCAAGTGTTAGAGTATCCTAAATAGTAAACTCAAAATGTTGCATATTTAAATTCATCTGAATAAACCTTGGGTACATCAGAAACTTATTTCTAGATCTGGGAACAACATACTTCTATATCACAATATTGAAGATAATCTTGGATATGCTCAATGGTTGGTATTCAAATAGTGATACAATTATAGCTACAAACACCACACTCATATTGTCCATACATGCCTTCAAAGTGCTTAGGTAATGATCTATAACATGAAGTAAAAGCTTTCTATTATTGTGGCATACTTTTTCTCTGGTGATAGATAGGTGTGCTCATAACTCGTCCTTAATAAAAAATCTAAAACTATACTATCTTCAAGCTTCACAATACTATCCTAGATGTCTCTTAACTACAACACATTGTCGATGATCACAGAAGTGATAACTACACTCTTTCTTCTAATAGTGGCTTGGATACAAGGTGTTTCGTGCTTATCTCTCTCATTGGAGGATGTACTCTGAAATCTTCTTATTGATTCCTTATAAACTATTATCCTCGTAGAAATAACAAAGGAAACATTGGATCGTCACGAACCCTATATTATTAAACCGAATAGCCTCTTGTCTTCATGCACATCTCTAGTATAAGCAACCATATTACGATTTGGTAAAAAGTTGAGCTTAATTAGACATCTACTATAACAAACAAAAAATAGAAAAATATATCAAAAACAAAAAAAATTCTAAGTGTAAAAATTAGTAAGAGTTTTTGGAAAACAAATAAATTTTCACTTTTATATTTACTAAATAGTTCTTGCTTTTAGTTTTGTTTAATAGTTTTTGCCTTGTTTAAAAACTAGTTTCAAGTTTTCACTTTGTAACAATTACAATTTTTGCTTTTAAAGCTAACTAACTAATTTTTCATTTTTTAAGCTAATATATCTAAGTTTTCCCTTTTAAAACAAAATGTCTAAGTTTTCGCATATGTTCATGATCGAAAGTTCAAAAGTTTTCACTTTTGTTATTCTAAAGCGAAGAGTCTTTTATCATCTAACTAATTCTATAAATCTATCTATCTACTTAATTAGGGGTGTTGATCGAATTTCGGGTTATTCGGTTTTTTTGTGTTGAAAGTATACCCGAAGCCCGACCAGAATAACATTCAAATTAATCGGGTTCGGGTTGTTCGAGCCAGGTTTCATGTATTAAACAATAGACTTAAATTAGTATATTTAAATGAGTTTTCTTTTGAAATTTTATAGACATAAAATTATTCCATACACGCATTGCGTGGGAATGACGCCATAGACGCGAATGTCAAAACGCGAATATAAAAACATATTATGACGACTATAACTCAAACGTGGAATTCCAAGGCATTAGGAATGAGACGGAAGAAATAACATTAACAAAACCATAAAAACCCCAAAAATGTTGGCAGTACCGGTTAAGGGATGGTCAATAAAATCAGTCTCACAATGAGCAGAGTGTTAGAGCACTTAACAGATCAAATAGGGAACCGAGGTTTAAGAGTTAGGATGCAAAGAATACAAGTAAGTAAAGAGATAGAACATAAGAACAATAAATATAAGGTTTTCAAAGATGATGTATATTAATATTAATTTCTCTTACAAGAATTATAATGCATAAGAAATAAGTTACAAGACATTGAGATACTTTATACTACACTCTACAACCGGCCATACTTGGAAAATCAGTTGGAACATTGAAAGACAACAAAATCAAGGTAGAGTCAAAAGACAGATTGCCTTTCGACTAGTGACTATGACATGTCATAGGTCACATTCTAATGTAATATAAAAAAGATAAAAGTACATAAAGTAAAAAGTTAATGACAAAGACCTTAATATATAGTTAGAAAAGCATGGACCTTTTCACTAACTTATGCAAGTTGATGAGTCTTCAAAGTTGTAGTGGAAAGTTGGTCAGCTTTTATAAAAGTACATCAGAGAAAAGCATGTTCTTCTAAGTCTTTGGAAGAAATTAGTCTTCACTTCAAATAGGTTTCGGAAGACTTTGTCTTTGAAGCTTCGAAAGACTTCATCTTTGGCTTTGGAAGATGTGGTCTTTGGCTTCAGAAGACTTTATACTTAGAATATTTCTTGTTCTAAGTATAGAGCTTCCGTAGGAACTTTTAGAATTGAAAGATTTTATACTTAGCATAATTCTCATGCAAAGTATAAAACTTCTGTAGCAGTTCTACTTGGTACTTGGTGCATGCATGAAGGAAGCATTTGGTTGCTTTGGTTGCATCAGCCTCTATATAAACCTTACAAAGTTCATGAAAAAAAGGAAAAAATGTAAAAAAAATGATCAGGCTAGGTCACAAACCCGAACAACACAGACTGTATTTGTTAATCAAGGTTGATTCCTTTTTTATCGGTAGTGGCCATCGTGAGTGAAGATGAGAATATGTGATAAAAAATAACTTATGTTTAAAAGAGAAAATAAGGAGTAATTATATAAAAAACTAAACTCATGTGGTCAAAGCATTAAAACCTCAAAGTTTAATATAGGCAAAAGTTTGTTATTATATAGATAGATAATTATTTGACTTAAATTACTTTACTTTTATAAGTATAAAATGTGCTTAAATATATATATTTGTATCCAAACAATTTGCTCAATTTGGACAATTTAAACAATTGCATACAAAAAATTTACTTAATTATAATTGGTGTTGATCGGGTTATTCGGATTTCGGGTTAATCGGTTTGGGTTATTCGGGTTTTTGAGATATTAAAGTTTATCCGAAACCCGACCCAAATAAGAATCAGTTTAATCAGTTTCAGATTGTTTGAGTAATAGGTTGTTATGGTCGGGTTTCTTCGGTTACGGGTGAGATCGGGTATAGATAAAATCGACGGGCCTATATCTACTCAAACTAATAAGAAACTAGCCATCAACTATTATAAGTGACCATATCTAGCTATCTTTATCCTCTAAAACCGGCAAAAAAATATAAGAAAACCGACTGTAAAACCAGAATCAACCATTGAAATTACCTTCAAATGCATTGAAAAGCATCAAGTTTATACCTCTGAATGATTTCGAACTACAGGCAATCACGTACACTTACGGAATCAAGTATTGGTCGAAATTTTGAAGTGAAAAGATATGGAAAGAATTTGAAATTTTGTCAAAATTTTGTTAATTAGATGTTTTTTCAGTCTTCTTATATATAACCCAAATTTTTCCCTTTTCAAAACATACCAAAATAAGTTTTCGTATAAAAAAAATCCAACAAGATAGTTTTTGCTTTTTCTTTCACAAACAGAAGTTTTCGCTTCTTTAGTGAAAAACATAAGGTTTTCACAAATCATGAAACGCGAAAACTTCATTTCATGCGAAATCGTTACAAATTTCAAATTAAACTTTTACAAATTTAATCTTTCAAGCATTTATTAACATTTGAGCAGGAAATTACTTTCTGAAAATTTTAGAGAAAAGAAACAATATATTTTTTATATTTATCATGTTGTGATTTTATCATGTTTTTGTATATTAAGCCTCAAGTTATTTTTGAGATTTCAAGTCACATCATGTGACATTCGTCACTTCAAGGTCCGTTATTTAACGTGAAATTGCGTTAACTACCCTTAGAATATTCATTCCTCACCTTCATAGACTATTTGTGAGGATATCATGTTTAGTTTATTATCCGTTTCAGTGATGTTATCAATAATTATATCCATATCATCTAAAACGCTCACGAATATCACAACCGACATCACTAATTATATTATGTATTATAATATAAACAACCTTAAACACATCGTTATAATCAATATAACGCACGTTTTTACGTCGTCTTTCTACCTAAACGAAATTGGGGACACGGGGCTTAAGTGCAAGGACTAAACTTGACAATGGCCAAACTGGGACTGGGTATAAATACCCACCCACCAGTCTAACACTTCACCATCTTCACCATCTGCTCTCTTCTTCCTGTTCTACGCTTCTTCTCCTTCTTCTTCAACCTAGCATCAAAATTGCCCCGATTTGTCTCGTTTTCGCCGGCTAGACTTCGGTTATAGCCTAAACGACACGTTTCAAGCAGGTAGACGACCTCGGTTGTCCGTTTATTACTCGTTTTCACACCTGCATTTTCTAGGGTTTCGGGTGCTCGGGTTCATCCGAGCACAAGAGGTCGTGTGGGCTTGTGTGTTTCGTTTTTGAGTGTGCATCTTGTTTAGACATGTTAGAATAGGTATTCTGGAGGTTCTTGATGTGTGAAACCCGTGCCCGGAGCAGCTGGACGTTGCTCTGCACATCAGCAGTCGCGAACTTACTGTTCAGGCGACTGGGTCTTCCGGCCGACTGAGCCGTGCGACTGAGTAAGTCGTGCGACTGAGTCCATGCGTCTGAGTCTATCGTGCGACTGAGTGGTGCGACTGGGGTGAGTCGTGCGACTGAGTCCATGCGTATGTGCGTGTCGTGCGAATGAATGCATACGATTAAGCGTGCGTGCGATTGAGTCAATGCGGATGAATGTGTGCGACTGAGTCCATGCGTATGTGCGTGTCGTGCGAATGAATGCATGCGATTGAGAGTGCGTGCGATTGAGTCAATGCGGATGAATGTGTGCAACTGTGTGTATCACGAGACTGAAGGTCCAGTCGTACGAATGAGTGTTCAGTCGTACGAATGAATCCTATTCATACGAATGAAGACTAAATCGTGCGAATGGAAGGTTGAGTCGTGCGATTGGGTGCTGTGTGGTACGACCGAGTGCTTAGTCGCACGAATGAGGGTTCAATCGTGCGAATGAAGCTGATTCGCACGACTGAGGGTTGATTCGTGCGAATGAAGTGTCCAGTCGTGCGTCTAGTCCTGTCGTGCAAATGGAATCATGGTGTGTGAAGTCTTCTTATGTGTGTGAATCCCCTTTTTGGAGGTCTTATGATGATAAGGTAACATCAATAAAAGTGTCATAGCTTGACCACAAAGATTAAAGTCAACGCTATCAACAGGCACAAACTATTTCCATACCAAATAACCTAACCTTTTACAACTACCGACAATC
>BJCO01003507.1:0-10054 GCA_018326465.1 Flaveria floridana
TAAACATTTTCTAAAACAACTTATATTATCATTCTAACAATACCAACTAATAACCTAATCAAACAATTTTTATATTATCATTCTAACAACACATACTAATAAACAAATAAAACAACTTATATTATCATTCTAACAATACAAACTAATATCAAATCAAACAACTTTTATATTATCATTCTAACAACACAAATTAATATCAAATCAAACAACTTTTATATTATCATTCTAATAACACAACCTAATAACCAAATCAAACAACTTATATTATCATTCTAACAATACCAACTAATAACCTAATCAAACAATTTTTATATTATCATTCTAACAACACAAAAAATAACCAAATAAAATAACTTATTTTATTATTCTAACAACAAAAACTAATAACCAAATCAACCAATTAACTTATATAATCAATATAACAACACAAACTCATAATCAAATCAAACAACTTATATTATGATTTTAATAACACATACTAACCAATAATCAAATCACACAATTTATATTATCATTCTAACAACACAATTCATTTATCATATTAGTTAATAAAAAGAAGATAACATACACACCTTATAATTTTAACAAAGATGATACAAAGAAAATGTCGTGGTAGTGGCTGGAATGGTGTCGGTTGTCGAGGTGGGGGTTACGGGAGTGAAAAGAGTCGCGTTGGTGGCGTTTATTGGTAGTCTTGGTGGCGGCCGGAGCTCGTTATGGAGGAGGTTTTTTAGTGGTTAGGGTGAGAGAAGTGGTGTTGGGGGTGAAGGGAGTGGAATGGAGGCTAGAAACGATGGTGGTGGTGGGTTTTAGGAGGTGATTTGCCGGTGGGGTGAAGGTAGGTTGCGGTTATGGTGGTGATTTGTTTTGGTAAAGTGAAGAAGAGAGGATAAGGCAGACTGCTTTTAGGGGAAATTGCACCCTATGGCGACGATGTCGTCGCCATAGGGTTATATTATTTTTTAATTTTTTTTATTTGTCTCAGGCGGGATACACACGCGCCAAATTGAAAACACCTATGGCGACGACATGTCGTCGCCATAGGTCTTTCCTATTTTTTTTAACTTTTTTGTAACTTTTGCCCCATAAATTTTGACTTTAGACATTTGCTCCCATATGATTGTAAGAGGATATGGAGTTTGAGTTTTCGAACTCTACGAACTGCGAATGGGAAAAAGATGGTGCCCGTGAAGAGAGAGGTCGAGGAGCGAGAGGACGTCTAGTCGGCTATAAACTTTCCATGGGAAGATAAAACCTGTGAGAGAAGAGAGGAGAGAGATGGTTGTGATCGTCTGTGATGAATTTAGAGGAGAGAGAAGGTCGGTTTGTGAGTGGTAGACTTCGGGCTATCGAGGTGGAGCCACGAACGTGACCTACATGTTGTCGCGTTGCGTACTGTACTATGTTGTAGGGACCTTTAATTTAATATACGGAAGGGTGAGGGAACATGGACCATTGGAGCATCTTTAACCAAAAGTGATAAATGCTAGCAAGTTGGATCACTCATAATGACCTTTTAGATATTTTTCAAACGGGAAAACTTCACAGAATAACAGTGTATCAATTAGGTCACTCATATTTTTATTTATTTTAATCAGGTTACTAAAGTTTTATAAGTGTTCCAATTGAGTCACTAATACTTTTATTTGTTCCAATCAAGTCATTTAAAGTTGTAGGTATGTTATAATCAGGCCACTCGTATTTTTTTCATTGTTTTATATAACTCGTAAATTTTTTAAAATAATTTAGTTTTTCTATAAATATTGTTAATTTTTTTTAAAAAAACCTTCAATTTTTTTAAATTTTTTCAACTTATAAATGAACTAATTAGAACAATTCTGAAACTTTAATGATCTGATTGGCACAGAATTTTACAAGTGAAATGATTGTACCAAAAAACTTTATAAGTAGCCTAATTAGAACAATTTTAAAACTTTATTACTATTTTACAAAGTTACCATTTTTCAAACAATGTTTGATAATTTAGCTATTATTTACATGACTCACTCACTCGTAGTCACTATAGAGTTGTCTATATTTTAAATTGAAATTCCTCAAGTAACCAATTTGTTCAACATAATATATGAAAACAAACTTATAAAGTTCATGCATAAAACTTAACCAATTTTCTAAATACAACGGCTGAAAATTACGTGAAGTCAAGTAATATAGAAGCGGTGATCGAACCACCACTAACCGGTCATATCGAATGCTCATGGAGGCCACAAATTATGCGTTGTCCACGACACATTCACGACGCGAATGTCACCCGCCATGAAGTGCTTTTGTTTCCTAACAAATGTTGTTTTATTATTGTAGTGTAATGGGTAGTTTCACTTTGTCCATGCCTTTCAATTAGCTCTAGGTGTAAGCCTATAAAGGCAAGTATGTTTATGTTAGTGGTAGAGAAGAAAAATGATAGCAAAATCTTGTATCTTGTCTAATTTTTTAAAGTGATTACCTACTACAAAATGCTAATTATCTTGAGAGATTAAACATATCAAAACGGCCTCTTTCACATACTTACATTTATTAAATCAACATCACTAATATCATTCTACAAATCATCACAAACAAACGATGAATGCTTACAATGTGCTCTAAGTGCACACTTTCTTCCATCTTCAATCTCATTTAGGATTTTCATCGATCAACTTATGTTTGAAAAACATGGTTCAATTTAAGCACTCCCGTTTGGCGATGTTCTTTCACCAACGTTAAGTAATCACCAAATGACGCAAGTGCAAGTCAGATGACAATTTTTCATATCAAATCATGATACACCAATCAAAATTTACGTCTTAATACCGAATGTAATTAAACAACGTTTAGATCTTTTCAAACAATCAAATATTAAAAGGTACCGCTAAACGTACCATATTCTCTCATATACTTAATGAGTGCCTCCCCGTTAAGAAAATAATATCCATTTCATAAAGTAGGTGGGTTTAATACATAATAAAGGGTAAGTTTGGTCGCACATAATAATATAATATTATCTCAATAATATTGAATAATGAGAAGTGACAGATTGACATTTCGAAAAGTGATACATTGACTTTTCAAATAGAATATCCACATCAATTCATCATAGTTGAAGATCTGTATATAAATTACTATCAAGGTGTGCGTTTACAATCATTTTACTAATCAAATCATAATAAAATAGTAAGATTGGAGTTAGGAGACCTATCAACCCTCAACAACAAAGTAAACTACATAAAATCTGCGTTCACTCGTGTACACTTGTAGTTGTATGTCATTTGAGATATAAAAATTGTCAAGGAGCAGTTGAAGTTTTGTAGGTAAGATGGAAGCAACAGCGGTTGGTGGCGGTGGCGGTGAAGGTGGCGGTGAAGGTGGCGGTGAAGGTGGCGGTGGTGGCGGAATCAGGTTAAGATGGTGGTGGTTGATTATCATGGCCGCTGTAGCTCGAGGTCAAAACACCACTGATCCAGCTGAAGGTTGGTTGAGTTATGTTATCCATCTTTTTTTTTTCTGATCCTTTCATCTGTTTGAAAACTTAATATATTAAGCTCATGAATCGAATTTGCTTATTCGAGCTCGATCGATGAATCAACATGCACTACTATAAAAGTGACGAGAATCAACACTACTATGAATTAACACTACTATAAAACAGAAGTTGTAGAAATATACGTTAGAATCTGTCGGATAAATGGTCATGGGTGTTATTCTCCGATGGAAATATTTGTGATGGATATATGTATTACTAACGTATATTTCTCCAACCAAAGTTTCATATTTTAATAAATGATACTGAGGGCCTTTTTTCCGAAGGATTACTAAACAAACAATTTGTCATTTACTCACGAGTTTGAGCGATCGAGCTATTTGATCTTTGGATAGAGATTGAATCTCTAACATGCCAAGCTCGATCCACATCATGAATTAAATTTTTGTTCCATCAAGTAACATGTTAACAGGATACTTTTTTGAGTAAATTATAAATTGTGTCCTTTATTAATATATAAATATGCATATTATGTCCTTTAATTTTAATAATTACATGTAATGTCCTTTATTTAAAATAATTTGCACATATGTCATTCTTTAAACTAACATTCATTCAAATTTACAGTTAAGTCAGACATGTGCCACTTACATGACATGCATTTATGTATTTTACATGCCTATAATTCATCAATAATATTTTTACATCGCTTTATTCCCACCGCCTTCGTGTTAGAGTGTTTAAAGTCGGATATCTGGATGTTTCCGATTGTAGAAATCACTATCCTTATCTGATATTTCAGATATCAGATACAATTAGTGATTCGGAAATCCAAACTTTTTTTTGCAATAATTAGATACATGTTATTATGAAAATAATATAAAAACCAAGTCCCAACATATATTAACAAGTACCAACCTAAAATAAAAAAAACATTTAAGACTAAAAAATAACAAGAAGTATTTTTAAGTTTTTAGTGATGATGCATGTCGGCATTGATAATTGCAGTTGTTGTCGTCGATCTAACTGTAGAATCCGTCATGACGTCGGAGCGTCATTCTCATTTCTAAATTCCTGTGTAGTAATCTGGACTTCTCTGTTTTATTCTACACTTTCAATTTGGGATTTAATGTTTCTTCCCTACTGTTCGTTCTTAAAAAAGGCATAAGAGTTCAATGATTTACTAAAGTTTCAATTACTCAATGTGTTATTAATTACAAATTGTCATATTACAGAAATACCCATCATGTGAATTGTGAGGGGCACATGCCTCTCATGTGAGGCCCATCATGTGAGGGGCACATGCCTAATTTAACTGTAAAATTAGATGGAGCTTAGTGTGACGGACAATATGTGCGCACTTTTTATTAAAAAGAACATACGGTGTAATTATTGAAACTAAAGGATACACGGCGTAATTTCATTTATTAATAAATGACATAATTTGTAATTTACTCTACTTTTTAATACCAATTATAAGGGGTTGTTTGGTCTAGTTTTTATTTGTTGGTTTATGCTTATATTTTAAAGTAGATTATAGCTTATTCTCTATTATTTGATAAACTCTTTTTAAGTGTTTGGATTAGCTTATATTCTATAAATTGATTATGCGTTAAATTTATAATTCTTTAATTCCTTACAATAATAAGATGCTTCAATAATTAGTAGTCTACCATTATTTGAGGGCAAATGAATAACTTACACTCTTACACAAATAAGTTTTTTCAAATAAGCTAAAAAAACATCTTCAAATTAGCTTATATAAGCTAATAAGCATAACCTAAAAAACTAAATCAAACACCAACTTAAGCTTATTTTATATAAAAAAAAACTAAAAAAGCCATAAGCTTTGTTAAAAAACTAGGACAAACATCTTCTAAGGCTTGTTGATTATTAGCAATTTTGCATCGGCTTTTAGTAAGCCTGGCAAGGTGGATAGGGTTAGTGACAAGTGGCTTGACCACAATGGTACATAGCACAATTGAGTTAGTGTCAGAGATTAAAATTATTTCAAAAATAAAACCACTGATAAAAATTCATTTTTGAACTGAAATGATGATTAAAACACATCCACCGACCTTTACAAGTTTCCCGCATTAATGGACAAATGCCGGTGGTAGCACGGTGGTTACGATGCGACAACCGTAGATTTTGGCAGGAGTGACCGCCGGCGAAGCTTAGCCGGTGGTAAGATGTTTACTCTTTTTAAAACTGATTCCGATTTGCGTTACAACGAGTGGTGAGGTAAATGCTCGTTGAATTTTGAGATTTTGGCAATTAGGTTAGGGTTACGTTAGATTTGGAGATGAATTTCGAATTCAATACCTTGTTTATGATTTCCTTAATGCAATTAGTAAGTAGTAACATGATTATGATACTGATTTGAATGAATCTGGTGTTGCAGCGCGAGTTATTAACGAAATGTTCAGGCAATGGGGGATATCAGAGAGTTCAGTAACGAATATGGGGTGGAACCTTAGCGGAGAACTGTGCAGTGGTGCTGCGGTGGACTCTACCAACTTCGATTCCCCCGATTACAATCCAGCTATCAAATGTGATTGTAGATTCGCCAATTCTACTTGCCACATCACTCGACTGTAAGTGATGATATTTGATTCTTTCTTCTTTAATTAGTATTTCATATGAAGTTTAAATAGAAGTTAGAACAGTGGTTTACTACTTCAACTGTTACTTATTCTACATCTTTTGGCAATTGTTGGTTTTTTGGTTCACTCAGAAAAGTTTATGCAATGAATGCTGTGGGCATGATCCCGGAAGGACTCTGGACTTTGGTTTACCTTACCAATCTGTATGTATGCTGCTATTTCTTCATTATTGAATTATGCAAAGTTATTTACCAAATAATATGTGGTTAAGTCAAGGAAGTCATTGATAAAGTTAGCATGTACTAATGTTGATATACGAGTAATTTTCTTTGAATGTTGTAAGCCAGCCGTTGTACTTTTGCAACTGCGAACAATGTGCCAAAAGTGAATGAATGTAGGTGCTTTTATATGTTTTTTTTTTATTTTGTATGAAACTACAAGTATGATGCTTAGAATTTGACCGTGACATTATATTTTGTTTTATGTTAGCCATATTATTATCAACTACTTTTTGTAACTATTGGAAGTTAAAGCCTACAACTATCTATGTGTTTGTGTATAAACACATATACATTGGTTCTCATGAGTATCTATGCTTGTATTCTGCTAAATTATCAAGTATTTGCTACAGAAATTTGGGCCAGAACTACTTGACAGGTCCTTTGTCACCTTCAATTCGCAATTTAACTCGGATGCAATGGCTGTAAGGCTTTCCTATTTTATACTTATAACATGGTGATCATTTGTATACTAATCATCTTTAAGAATAAAGCTAAGGTTATGATAATGATTTTGAATTTATCCTTAGGAATATGGGCATCAATGCTTTGTCTGGGGAGCTTCCACCAGAGCTAGGACTGCTTTCTGACCTTAGATCGCTGTATATATTTTTCTGTTTTTTTGTTTACATGTCATCAGTCAGCAACTTCTTTTATTTGAAAGAAATTTTAAATTTTATGTTGCAGGGCTATCGGCACAAACAATTTCAATGGTTCTCTGCCATCTGAACTTGGAAATTTGCGAGAATTACAACAGCTGTAAGAAAGTTCATGATCATCTTCTAAATTTATCACTACTTAAATTGCTTAGTTCTTTGTTTAATAAGGATGAAAGAATGTTCGGAGTTCTTTCCTGGATTTACCTTTCTGCTATGTATATCCATGCACAATGCCATTGTACCCTTATATCATCTTCATATGTGTTCAATTTGTCAGTTACGTCGACAGTTCTGGAGTTGGTGGTGAGATACCTTCTACATTTGCTAGTTTACAGAACCTGGTTACAGTGTAAGAGCATCTATTTTTGATGATGTTTCAAAAGAGTACTTCATCTATCCCATGAAAATTGCAACACTTTATTTTTTAAGATGTCAAATTTGGAGGAAGTGTTCATGATACAATTTCCTAGTCTTGTATTGTCATCATCAAAGGCGGAGGATAGTAGGGGCTCCCCCACCCCCTTTTTCCGTCGGTTATGTTAAATTTTAGTCCTCTAGTGTAATTTTTTATATAAATATCGAGTTCGCCCCCCCTAAAAAATTAATTTCGCCCCCACCCCTCTACGGGAGTGTTCAAGCTCCACCACTAGTCGTCATTGTTAGTAAATTTATCACAGATTCCTTTGTTTTGTCTTGTATTGAAGGGCATATAGATATTTAACAAATAGCTAGTCACCAATTCAAAAATTATAGTTTTTATTATTGTTCTAGCTTTTTATTTCTTTATTTACATCTTTTATTATCGATGCTAACTCTTGTGTTGTGCAGATGGGCTTCTGATAATGAATTCACTGGGAGAATCCCTGACTTTATAGGGAACTGGACACTGTTAGACTCATTGTAAGTTAACTTCTATGGCATATTCAAGGTGTACATATGAGATGAAACTTTATATTATTTATATGCATGATGTACATATAGGAGGTTTGAGGGGAACTCTTTCGAAGGGTCAATACCACCTTCGTTTTCTAGATTGACCTCTTTGCGGGACTTGTAAGTCTTTTTTTCCCATAAGAGTTCATTATTATTCTTTTTAAGTTGTTTCATCTTGTAATTTAAACCCTCTAAAAGTTAGCTCATCGGGTTCTATGAATGATACAGGAGAATAAGTGGTTTATCTAACGGAACTTTGGATTTTATAAGGGATTTGAAAGCCCTTCGTGTTCTGTGAGCAAAGTTTAAATATTTTTTAAGTCTATCCATGTTATTATCTGAAAACAAAATACAATGACACTGTTTCATGCAGAGTTTTGAGGAATAACAGAATTTCTGGCTCTATTCCAATTGACATCGGAGAACATCAAAATTTGACACGATTGTGAGTTGATATTGAAGTTTATAAACATTAAAACTATTCAAGAAAGCTCTCAGATGTTATTTTCTATATCTACTGTTGGTCTTACTATTTGATCTGTCTCCCGACAGCTGCTAACTTTGGGTGTATACTTCACAGGGATTTGAGTTTCAACAATTTGAATGGACAGATTCCAAGAGAACTATTCAGTTTGAGTCAACTCTTATTCTTGTAATACACATATTCTCTTTCTATGATAAATATTCCATGATACTAGAGCAATGAGTATCAATGTTCGAGTTAAATAATTGGGATGGATGTTGACACTTATATAATATTAAAAATCTGATCTATATGTCATGCATGATCTAAAGGTTTCTTGGAAATAATAGCTTAAACGGTACCCTTCCTGATGTGAAGAGCTCCACTCTGCGCAATATGTAAGTGAAATGCATGACTACATTTGCGGTTTCGTGTTTGCAAAATTGATTATAGGCTATCTTATCTGGTGAAAATGAAAAATATATAATATTTTGTAATTTTTTTTAATTTTCTTCACGCAGTGATGTGTCATACAATGAACTATCTGGAACACTTCCTTCTTGGGTCAATGAGGCAAACTTACAACTGTAAGTGCATAGTGTTACATTGTGCTTTTTATTTAATAGTTTTAGCATAAGTTTTGTAACTAATGTCAGATTTCTAATGTGTGCAATCTGCAGTAACTTAGTTGTTAACAACTTCACTTTAGGAGATTCAGGAAACAATAGTTTACCTCCAGGTTTGATTTGTCTCCAAAGGAATTTCCCTTGTGGTCGTGGGTCTCCAATATGTAAGCAGGAACATCGAGTTTCTACTTCCCTTTTTTCAATTGCCACCTCACCCACACCCTTAAATGTTGGTTTTTAAAATTTTACAGATAGTGATTTTGGAATAAATTGTGGTGGTGGTCGTCCAATCACATCATCTAAACAGTTACTTCATGAGGATGATACTGAAGCACTTGGAGCAGCAACATATTATGTGACTTCTGAAAGAAGGTGGGGTGTCAGCAATGTTGGTCAAAGTGACAACTCAAATTATACAACCTTCTCTTCAAGGCAATTCACAGGCACTTTAGATTCAGAACTTTTCCAGACAGCACGACTCTCTGCTGGATCATTAAGATATTATGGTTTAGGGATGCAAAATGGTAACTACACAGTAACCCTTCAATTTGCAGAACTAGAGATAGAAGACAGTCCCAATTGGAAAAGTACCGGAAGGCGTGTCTTTGACATTTATCTGCAGGTTTATGTTAAGTATATGTTAATAAAGTCTAATGTGTTTCTTCATCATCAACTTCTGTTTCCTCCTAAACCAGTGGTTGGCTAAATAAACAAACAAACAAACAAACAAACCCAGTATATCCCACTCAAGAGTAGGGTCTGGGGAGGGTAGGTGGTGGCAAGTCTTTCCTCTATCCCGATAGGTAGAGAGACCGCTTCCAAAGAGACCCCCGGCTCGATAACCAAAGCAATAAAGCTAGGAAATCAACATATAATCAAACATATGATATAAGCTATATGATATATGATATATGAAACAGCAAACATTAAAATATCACCAAAAAGAAATATAAAATGAACAAGCCTGCATCAGGGAAGCAACAAATTTTCCCTAAAAAGGTCGCAGTGTACTAC
>BJCO01003509.1:0-10174 GCA_018326465.1 Flaveria floridana
TGGGTGGGTGGGTTTTTATGATTCATGTATTTATTTGTAAGGAGTAAAAAACTAATTTTCCTTATGTGGTAGAATGTGATCTGACTTACATGTAAAACAAATGGACATTAAGGGAATGGACTAAACATGTAACAAAAGTTGAATATAATGGAAAATTCTTGTAATTTTCTTAGTTGAATGACAATACTTTGATATTTGCTTCAAACTTAATAGAACAAAATTTGTATACTCTAAATAAATCTGCAAGTTTAAGTATTATTAAATGTATTTATAAGTGGTTAATAGAAGTAGATTAAAAGATGAAAAGTTCACATATTGAGTGTAGTTCACATATTAAATGATGAATAGTTCACTCTAGATTAAAAGATTAATAGAAGACCCATGTTGGTATTAAGAGTTAGAAGACCCACGTTGGTATTAAGAGTAGTTTTAAATGCTGTTTTGAAAAATAGATTAAAAAGTTGTTCCGGAAAATTATAATTATGTAAACTTTGAATAATAAAAGTATTATTTATACAAAAATTACGTAAAAAGTATTGCAAAAGGAACTGTAGAGCATGTCTCAGCTCACATGGAGGAAATGAAGAGTATGACACTCGTATTTTAATTACTATATTTCATTAGTAAGTTATTAGAGGTTACTCGTCGAATCATGTCGAAATATTTTGTTCTTTAATATATTTTATAAAACTATCCTATTTTTCAAAAATATTTACACTATTTTACATGCATGTGCGTTCGCACATTCTCCAAAACTTGATCGAGCTTAGCCTCCGGTTTTGAATACATTACCAAAAAGTAAATAAATAACACAATTTGTTTCCGTTAAATGAGTATACATTCATAATCCACATATCACACTACCCCATAGTGACATGCCCTTAAAACCATAAAACATTCATACAGGCACCCATATGGTTTTTAGTAGCACCACATCCATGTGTCTTAGATTCAAAACTCATCCATCTTATTCATATTGCGTCTGAACCATAGATCATTCATATGGTTCATAGTCACCATCACACAAATGTGACTTAGGATAATGGTCTGGTTAGGCGTTGTTAGGTTGGTCGATTGAAGAGTTGCGAGTGCTCGGTCTAGACGAGGAGGAGTACTCGGGGAGTATGTGATAAATTATATAGATAATAGTTTCTGGGAAATTATAAAAATTTCAAATATCATACGCTTACTAATATTTATAAAAAAATATGTGAATACCAATATAAATCAAAACGATACATGTTCACATACAAAAATATTTCAAAACATAATATTAGTTATTTAATATTATAAACGTAGTAATCAATTTAATATCATCTTTCAAGGTATCTCCATGAAAAAAAAATCAACAAAAATAGGTGAAAAACAACGAAAATTAGTGAAAAACAACGAAAATTAGTGAAAAATGGTAAAAATCCAAGTTGGCCAAGTTGGACCGAGTAGCGCCAATTTGGATCGAGTAAGGCTGGGTTGGACGGAGTTTAACTGATTTCAAATAATGTTGACCAATTTGATGAAAAACGCATCGACACCTTACCGTGCATCAAATACTCGCCGAGTACTTGCTGCCTAGGACGAATTTTACAACACTACTTACTTAGAATCACATATCATCCATGTGATTTAACTTGCAATGAATAATGTACATAAAAGTAGGTTAGTAATATCATTAAATACCATTATGTTTAGTTATAATGATTGTCATAACATTTTATACACTAGTTGCCATATGTGCAACAGTGCAACGCATCAATAAGACACATATATTTTTACGGGGTATGTAACACTTTGTACGCTTGATTTTTCCTTTCACTAGGATTTCGTACCTATAAAATTATTATATTTTATATTATTTGGGGTGTTAACCTATATCATTCATTCATTCCCGAATCTTAGACCCACACCTATAGAATTTTCACCCTACGGCATCCCTTGTTGACTAACCGTTATTCCAAGGGCGTCTCGCCATGGCATGCAGGCATCTTACCTGTATGGATAAGGGTTTATAATGATAGGGGTAGTGACGGTGATGACAACAATGTTAGTGCTGATAACACCTGCTGTGGTGGAAACGACGAAAGCAATAGCAGGGGTGGCGCGGGTGGCGTGACGGGTGAGACGATGGTCAGTGGTAAGAGATTTTAGTTCCTTTGGTTGAGTTCCTTGACGATTTGAAATGGAGATTTATTTTCTTTACATCAAAGGATTTTAGTGAATTTATTCCAATTTCCCAATTCATTTTTCAACCAAAGATATTAACAATAGAATTTTATTCATGTTCAAACAACTTCTGAGTCAAACATATTATGACACTAGATCCAGATGTCTATTTCATTGAACTCCACAAACTGGAATACACCCTTTAATCATTGGAATTGGATCATCCAAATGCACTAGAACTAACACCCACCCCCCCCCCCTTCCCAGCAGCACCTGCTAATGCCGTTGACAGCCCGACCATGTTAAGTATAGGCCACTTTTAGGTTTTTCAAACTGTCGATTTCTTTCCTATCACGTTTATTTGTTTGTTCAATCACATACCAAAGTCGAACAAACAAAAAGGCCAGCATGCTTTCTTTCACACACAAATGTTTACAATAACATTTATAATAAAACCGTCGCACGCAATCTTGAATTTGTACATGCAATTAACACACAAGGAAGCGAAATTTTGATACACAAGGACATGATATATATGCACTAAGATGATATTTATCTTCCACCAGACAACTCAATCGCCTCTTGATTGTATATGGAGTCCTCACCCCAATCAAATCTTCTTTGTAAGCGATCATACTCTTGCCTACGCGTAACTTCAACATTCTGCCATTCTTCCCAGCGTTCAGCAAGCCCTTCGCCTTCAAGCATTCTCACCACCTCTGACATGGCGGGCCGGTCCTCGGGTGACCCTTGGGTACACAACAATGCTACTTTAATCATCATCTCCACTTCTTCCAAGTTGTACTTACTATTCAGGTTGCGGTCCACAATAGCATCCAACCTCTTCTCCCTTTCTAGTTTCTTCACCTGCAACCATACATTGCTCGCTTAGTTAAGAATGTCATACTACAGTCGTAGTGATATCAGTTATCTTTTCTCTCTTTAACACTTAAAATCTAAAAAAGAATTAAAAAAAAAAAAGAAATACTAACAAAGTAGCCCAAGTGCATCTCCATGAATATAAACTCCACTTACAAAAACTAACAAATATTTGTATGTATTATAAAAAAAACTAACAAATTTTGACAAAAAGTGTATCCAGTCAACCCAATCGACCAATACAAATACTTGCCTGTTTTGACCCGACTTGTCATTTTACCCTTTCTGGTGCCAGTTTCAACCTATCTACATGAAACCCGTTCATATTGGGTTGTATATTGACAACAGTCAACAAGTCAAACAAGTATAAAAATATCCATAAACTACAAAGGTCAAGTGGGTTTAAAAACATATGCAACAGTTTACAAGCTCTTAAATTTGTTTATTTTGAACAAAATATTTTTAATGCTAATATAGTTGTAATCTTTCAACCAATAATTATATATATAATAATCAAAAAAGTGTTGTGCTTGAGTCCACTTAAAAGTGGACTGCTTTGACCCACCCTATCAGCCAACTAAGTTCATCCATCTTACATGGTCAAGAAGCAAGACATCGTCTTCCTCTTCAAGACGTGAAAAATCAATGGCTCTTTGTCCTGTTACGATCTCTAGAAGCATGATCCCATAGCCAAAAATATCAGTCCTTTCTGATGACTTCCCGGTAGACAGGTATTCAGGAGCTATGTGACCCATTGTCCCACGAACTTGGGTGGTCACATTAGTCTTTCTGACATCAACTAACTTTGCTAACCCAAAGTCACCTACAACAGCTTCAAAATCTTCATCAAGCAATACATTAGCTGCCTTAACATCCCTATGAATTATTTTCGGATTGCAGTGTTCGTGAAGATATTCCAGTCCACGAGCAGTCCCTAAAGCTACCCTCTTTCTTGTGGCCCAGTCTAAAACAGCCTCTCCAGGTTTAAGTTCTGAAAAAAAATAATATTAAAGATTAGAGAAGAGATATTTATATTAGAAGGATAGATTCATTTGATAAAAATTCTAAGCACCATGATAACTAAATGATTGTACACAAATATTTTCCAAGAACAGGAGTGAACCTTATTCCAAAGTAGAACTAGAGTACCTCTTAGGCGATAGGCAACACTTAAGTTATGCATGTAAGGGTAGACCAACAAACGTTCAGTAGATGTGGTGCAAAAGCCAATGAGACGTAAAAGATTCCTATGGACAGCAACACTTATCATCTCGACTTCACGCTGGAATGCTGCATCCCCACCTGGACTCTCATAATCAGTTAATCGTTTGACTGCAATCTTTGTGTTGTCTCCAAGAACACCTTTATAAACCTTCCCAAAACCACCTTGCCCAAGCACATTTCTCTCACTGAAGTTATCTGTAGCAACCTGTAGTTCTCTCCATGCAAAACGCTTCAGTTGACCAAATGCTATTCTTCGGTCAACTTCCCCTAACAAAAAGTCACAAATAATTATTGCAAGGGGCCACCAAAAAAGTAGCGTTGTGCATGGTTTCAGGTACCCGAAATAAGCCCGACAAACTAGCCATGTCAGGTTCTACCCGCTTTGGTCCGGTTAAAGACCATAGCTCACCCTAGGGAAAAGTATTAATTACACAAGGATAAGTGGTCATGTGCGGTACACAACTATTAGAAATAGTGGTGGTTCCGACCCGTTTACTAAGGAATGGGTTGATCTGGGTGACATGTTATCTCTTTAACTGCCAAATCCGTAAAATTACCTAAAATAAAAACAGCTAAAATAGTTCAAAGTTGTCTGAGAGCGTATTTAATGCATATAGGCTATAGCCTCCAAAATCGTTTTAATCAAAATATTAAATTATTGTTGTAGACTGCAGTAATTTAATTCTTTCAATCATGTTTGCCACATTAGTTATTAATACAATATTAAGAACAAAAATGGATATAGAGTGTGCGAACTCACCACTCACCAGTCCACTCATTTTGCTACTCTAGCTTTAAAGGGCCAAATTATTATTGTTTTTCAATTCCAACTAGATTTAGCTCTTTAGTCGTATTCTTGATCAATTCAAATGGCAATTTGTTAAATCTTGTATTCTCAGTAACTTTTGGTTCTCATGACATATTGAAATCCTAATTCAGATCTCTAAAAAACAGAGAATGAAAGAATAAATACGAATCCATTCGACCCTATTGGCAAACATTACACCAAGAATTTTGTGTATACTTTTACTTGTTTGTAAGATAGTTAATATGAACTGATTGTGCTTATAACCGATTTATTAAAAGTGTTGAAAACAAAAGGGCATTTACAAGACAAGAATAAATTAGATCTTCTAACAGCTTGTAATAGAGGTGACAAATTCAGACCATTACTACAAATGGGTCAATTGAGTTACGTTTGATCTCTAAAGAGTGATGAGTCAAATGGGTTCAGCTAAGAGAAAACTAAAAGATAATGGGTGAATAAACCTCTTGAATCGCTTTATTAAAAGAGTAATATAAACTATTACTGAAATAATATAGCTTTTGTAAATTGTAATCACAATTTAACACATTATTTATTTGTAATATTCAAATAAATAGATAAAAAGTGTTTGTGGGTCGGCCCAACCTAACAAGAACTAATAAACTACTCGTTTTGACTTGTTACCCAACAACTATTGAAATTTTGTTAGTCACTTTCAATTTTTTAGTAAATTTAGCCATTCTGCCAACAATAGGTCATGGATATAACAGATGACTAGTTTAATAGGCTACCAATACAATGCCTTGCATGAGTTAAGAAAAGTGTACAAAAATACATAAAACCCAACAGATAAACAGATTTATGATGTGTAAGTGTGTAACATTTGCGAATATTGGATTCAGGAAGTATAAAAGGTTCCGAAGCAAGGTCACCTGGCACATCGACAAAGACTTCACGCTTGTAGCCTTTGTGCCTTCCCCTCCAAAAAAACAACGCGACACATCCAAGCAAAAGAAGAACTAGGACTCCAGCAATCACCCCGATTAAAATCCCTGCCTTTGATTTCTTGGAAGCATCTAAAACATAATAATTTGATATGGTCACGCCTTAAGCAAAAAATCAAAGTCATCATATATATAAGAAAAAGGTGGCAAAGTGAGAGAGTCAGATGACGGGTCAACCTGCAAATACTACTTTCCTTTTTCTCATTTGAGATTTTAAAAAATGGTTCAAAAACAATGGTTATACCATGATAGTCAATGATTTACGAAATTTAACGCACTTTGAATACACACTGTGGGTACTTTTGACCTGTTTCCATACTATAGCTAATTCTTCAAAATCAGCAGATTAGAGACAAAACACGTATACCCATTAAAGGTGGAAACGCCCACCTCTATTAAATATTATAGCATAAAAGAGGCTTGAATCAACTTACTTCCAGAACCAGATGTGCAAGGGTGGGTGTTATTAAAGCCACAGTTCAATCTGTTCCCTGTAAAACTGCAATAAGCAATTAAGGTCAAACATCCTGAACAAGTACATATATAAATACTTTCTGTAAATTCAAATGCACGTACTTGAATTTAGACACCTGAAATAAACGATCAGGTATTTGACCACTGAGGTTGTTGTTGCCAAGTAAACTGCATACAAAAAGTTACAGTGACACCAGCAAAAAATAAACCCAGACAAAAACACAAATCTCGATCACTTACACACTAGTCAAGTTTGGCAGACTTGATAGTGAGTCTGGGATAGGCCCTTCAAGATTGTTTTGACTCAAGATCCTACATACAATTAAAAAGAAAAAGATCACACAAATAAATAGTTATAATAGCATGCTATAGATTGTCTGTAAATTTGTAAAAGAGGTGGCAATTCCACACCATTTATCCTTAAACGGATCATTCCAGGTTGTATTAGTTTTATAACAGTCAAACAGGTGAAATATAGAGCTATCTCAAAATGTAAATGCCAAACAGGTCAAAAGCAATCTAACATGCATTGAGATGCTTACAACAACCCAAATAGTATTTTTAAACATATTATGATGTTTTAACATATAACTATAAAACTAAAAAGAAGACAAAAGAGTGTAATTAGGTCAGAAGACCCAACATGTTTCAGCTCACCACAAGAATAATCATTTTGACATGTTACCCAATCCACCTGCTTCTATAGTCTCTTATCAGTATGAAAATAATACGTCACTTACAAAAATTGAAGATTTTTTAGATTTCCAAGTGAAGACGGTATTTGCCCAGTTAAACGATTGTTTTCCAGATCCAACATCGTCAAACTAGTCAGGTTACCATAGTCTTCAGGTATTCCTCCTGTTATCTGATTCCCTTGCAAAGAACTGAAGAACAAGTTAAAGTCAATTTATCAACACAAAAAACTTGTAGTGAACATAAGATGAAAAACAAGTATCATCAAGAACATAACTATAGATTCATGAACCCAAATTGATATAATTTTTATCACTCTGCTTCTAGTTGTGTGAGACATTTTCATAACATCCCAGGCCCAATCAGCCTAAAACCATGCCTGAAGCTACTTACAGTCATTGCTTATAAAGTGCTCAAATTTCTCACTCCATCCATGCGAGAGAGTTATTAGATGTTAGAAATATCATACTATCTATTAAAAGTTCAAGTCGGTGGCTACAGTGCCACTGACCACCCCTTCAGCTGGTTCTTACATATGCATTAAGAACTCATAGCTAGGGCCATGCCCAAGCATATATGAATTTATACGAAATAGCATGAACCAAACTACCCCTTGCGCAACAAGCAAGTCAACCATTAGCCTAACCAAGCCCATCCAAGATTATAGCACAACTTGTATATAAAACTACTCTTTAGGAAGTTTAGGCGCACTAAAGTTGCAACCTTCTTATCTTATAGTTGTGCCCCATGTTATTTGTACTTTTCATCTTCTTTACATATACTTTTTTTTGTCATGGTTGAAATATTTGTTGAAATAGAACTATTTCCCATCCTTCTTTTGTATGAAGTATGAACATTAAAATTTGAAATCTTCAGTATATCGTGAACTGCAATTCAAATTTATTTTGACAGACATACTGTATATCATCAATGTTAAGCTTCCAACACATATTGTTCGTTTACTATGGCACATAATAGCTCGGAATATAAGAATAACACCACAATGTTTCTATGAAAACAAAAAAATAGTTCGTGGTCTAGAATGAATTTTAATTATTAAAAATAGCATACCATGTGTGACTTGTAATATCAAAACAATACATATAACTTTTCCATATTCAGAAAAGGCTCATTCATATCAAGACAGAAGCATTACTACTTTATCACAAATCCAGAATTGATAACTTGGGATCTGAATTCTGAATACATGATCTTTTTTTGCAAATTTTCCATTAGCCAAGAAAGGTAACAACATAAAAGATTCTTATTTATCATATACGTACAGTATGGTAAGCTTTGACAGAACTCGTAGTCTTGGCGACAAGGTTCCTGTAAACCCCATGAATGACATAGATCTGCGAGTAGAAAAAATCCAAAATTATACCAAAATACCCTAGAATCAATAACAAATCTACAACATTGCAGATAGGTGAATCTCACAGTAACTTACACAGAGAAAACATTGTTATTGGCATCACAACTAACTTTAGACCAAGTACATGGATTAACTTGATTCTGATTCCAGTCTGCAAGCTGATCAGGCGAAGCCTTAAGTGAAGTTCTCAGATCAAAGAGAGCATCTCCTGCAAACGTTACATTTTATGTTCAGAAGTGTCAAAATAGGCAGGTTAGCTAATGAGTAAACATGGTTTCAGGTTAAAATGGATCATTTTTAGGTGCAGGGAGAAAGAAGCTGTGTCGGGGACGGGGGGGGGGGCTCGCTGACACTTATTTGTCCATTTGTTTATAAAAATCTTTGCAAATAATAAAGTAATAAACATCTTCTCTATGGTTGCGAAAAAAATAGTACTACAACAGTAAACTAAACCTTTGAAGAGAAAGATTTAAGTGGTTATATGCATGACAGACAGACTTTGAATACTCTTCAACCTTACATGTTCCCTTTCAGCTATAATTAAGGATTGGTCCAAATTGGCAATTTAATAAGTAAATAGGTCGAAATTGCCACCTTTAGGTAGATACAAAAAGCATATAGTCTGACTAAGAACAATATAGCGTATTATTATTCATTTATAAATTGTAATCAACAATTATTTACCTCAAGGGAAAAAAACTAGTGCAAATCATGGTTGTAAAAATCGCTAGGCGCTAGTCGGGCGGTGGGGTACCGACTAGGGATTAATCGGGATTAATAGTGATTAATCGGAATTAATCGGATTGGAATTTTATATGTTAATTTACAAATTTATAAATATATATACAATATTTTTCAAAATTATACATTATTTTTTATATTTGACCGATTTTTGTCAAATTTTGACTGATTTATTCTAAATTTTGGCTGATTTTGACCAAATGTGATAAATTTTGACTAGTTTTGACTGATTTTCTTTGATTTTTGGCCGATTTTGACCTTTGACTGATTAACTAGGCGATTAGCTAAAATCGAATCGGTGGATGACCGATTAGCGATTAATCGAGGATTAATCGGTGCTAGGCGGCGATTTTTACAACACTGGCGAGGATCGTGCATAAATAGACACACCTGTTGAACTGCATAAGTGATATCCGGTCGAGTAAAGGTTAAATACTGTAATGCACCGGCGATGTTGCGGTAGAGGGATGGGTCGGCAACTGGGGGGCCGGATGATGAGCTTAGCTTCGAGGCAGTATCAACTGGCGTATGACACGGCTTGCAATTCGTCATATTGGCTCGGGCGAGAATGTCATTGGTGTAGTTTTGTTGAGAGAGGAACAACCCAGTTTTATTATGTGTAACGTTGATGCCCAAAAAATGGTGTAGGCGTCCAAGATCAGACATGGCAAACTCCCGGGATAAGATGTTGATAAGCTGCTGCAACAGAGTGTCATCCGAGGCCGTTAAGATGATATCGTCCACATACAAAAGAAGATAGGCCATTTGAGAGCCGTGCTTGTAGACGAATAAGGATGGATCACTTAGAGTGCCTTTGAAGCCATATTTAGTAATATAGGTGGTGAACCGGTGGTACCA
>BJCO01003514.1:0-12192 GCA_018326465.1 Flaveria floridana
CTTCACTTTCTCTCTCTACTTTCTCTCTCTACGAATTTGGTGGCTAGGGTTGTAATGTGATGAAAATAGGGCTGTTCATGCATGTTTAAGGGCTGATTAGGGCCCTTAAACCCATTAAGCCTAGCCCATTAAGGCTAATTTGATCCATAGCCCACTAATTTACCCCTTTATTTCTTAAATTAACCCTTAAAAGCCCATTATTATTAAATGGCTCGTTTCGGGATATTTCGGGGCGTTACATCTTTGGTTGCATCAACCGTTAAGTGTAATCCTTACAAACTCCCCTAGGCTGACGCTACCAAATCTGAAGCAGAACTTTGAATCTTGATTGACGTCTTTATTAGAATGAAGACCTTTCCCTTCATCTTCATTTGGTTAGGACTCCTCAGACTTTTAAAGTATCTTCTCATGTCATAGAGATCATGTAGAGGAATGTCAAGTATGTTTTTCCAGAAATACATATCTTGACCCCCTTGATCTCTAGTGACATACCATCTGTCTGGTTTAGTAGCAAATGCGCAAGACAAGATGGGCCTCTCAGTAGTAAGAGGCTCGAAAACAAGTCAAGTTCACTCAGCACCCTCTTCTTGATCACCTTCAGGATGTTCTGACTCATCCGAAGGTGCAGATGTGGATGCCTTGGACTTCTTCTTCTTCTTCTTATCCCTTCTGATGGCCATCCTCTTCCTCTTTCTATATTTTAACTAAGAAGGCTAGCCTTGAGTACTAGATGGTTCTTGTTTATCCTTCTCAATTGGGTCCTTTTCGTTCATAGGTTCAGAAGGAGAGGGATCAGGGCTCTACTATGGGTCAAAAGATGAACCTTGCTGGGATGTAGTACTAGGTCCTGGTTGAGTTGTCACTTATGGTTCAACCTTGACATCAGCTTAATGTGCAGCCTGACTTGGTGGAGAAGGCAAGTCAACCAACTCATCCTTCTTGATCTTCTGCTTGATCACTCTAATGTGCTCATCCATTATGGATGGAGACATTGGACCAAATCTCCTTCTAGAGAACCGATACAGCTTCAAGAAGGACACCATGTTTAGTCTGTCAGCAGATTTCTTCTTGTTGGCTCGGATGGTGGCTCTTGACTTTGCAGCCTCTTCCTTCATCTTCCTCTTAGTAGCTTTTTGTTCTTTCAACACTTCTTTTTCAAGCTGCTTGAGGTATTCAAATTCTATATACTCGTAGGACAGGGGAAGTAGGTCTGCTACATGATAAAGGTCTGTGGCACTCAGGAAGGTTATCATGTTTTGCCTATCTTGTTCCCTACCTGCCTAAGTTTCTTCTTAAGTTGCCACAGCCTCTGCCTCAGGGCTTTCTTGAACTGGAAAGAAGGCAGGAGCATTGTATAATCTTTTTCTTATACTTTCTTCTTGATTTGAGGAGCAATTATACAACCTCAGTTTCCTTCAACTCTTTTGACACCTTAATATCAGCTAGTTCATTAAGTTCTTCTAAGGGAGGAGAGATGATTTCATTTATATTATAGTTCCTAGACCCTAAGTAGTTCAATCTGGTTGTCCTCAACTCATCTTCCCGAATGTTTGGCCTGGGGGCAGCCCTGATTGTAGCTTCCATAAAGTTGGGGGTCTCACTTGAACTCTCTCCCCTTGCCTTCCTCTTCCTCTCTCATTTCTCCTCCTCAATCTCCTCAGAGGTCATCTTCCTATTCCTTTACCAGTCACTAGCTTGTGTGACTTTACGGGAAAGAAGTTTGGCCTTTATTGCCTGGTGTAGCACTTGAGCTCTAGCAAGATAGAGGCTGCAAGACACCTTCAACCAAGATTTCCCCTTCAAAGCTAATCTTAGGGTCTACCTCACTATCTAGTTGACCAAAAGTCTTGCCTCCTAGCCTCCGTCTATATAATTTTCTCAATTAATATTTCAGATTGTCTGGCTTGACTTGGATCGGCAAGTGCCAGATTAACTAGAGAAAAGCTCACATAATATCTCAGGGTTTGAAAGTTGAAGACTTTAAGGTTTACACTTAAAGGCTGATGCAACCAAAGCAACCAAAGAGCTCTCAGCATGCATGCATGATGTATATAGTATAGTTACTTCAGAGGTTTTACACAACTCAAAGGAAATAAGCTAAGTGTAAATCCTTCCAAAGCCAAATGAAAAAATCTTTCAAAGCCAAAGGTGAAGTCTTCCGAAGCTTCAGAGACAAAGTCTTCCATAGTCAAGACTGATTTCTTCTGAAGACAGAGAAAACATGCTTTCTCTTATTACCTTTTGACAAAAAGTTGAATAACTTTTCACTGCCACTATGAAGACTCAGCAACTTAGATAAGATGGTGAAAAGGTTGATGCTTTTTTCAACTGTAGATTAAGGTCATTGGTCTGTAATTTTATACTTTTGTACATTTTATCCTTTTTGGAATATATTAGGATGTAAGCTACGACATGTCATAGTCACAAGTCAAAAGGCAATCTGCCTTTTGACTATACATTGATCTTGTTGTCTAGATTAGTGTTTCCAGCTGGCTTGTAAAGTATAGTCGGCTGTAGGATGTAGTATAAAGTGTCTCAGGTTCTTGTATTTATCTTTATTCTTTATAACACTTGTAATTGAACTTGAGAGCAATATATAACATTCTTAAAAACCAAACTTATCTTGTTCTTGTGATGTCTCATACTTACTTATGTTCATAGAATCATCAATCTAAAACCGATTCCCTATTTAATTTGTGAAGTGTTCTAAGTCTCTCCTCATTGTGAAACTAACTGTATTGACAATCCTCACCCATTCCTGCAATTGGTATCATAACATTTTAGGCTCTTGATTGTAAGATCTCACCATCTTAAATCCCTTCAGTTTCACAAATCACTTAACACCCAAATGGCAGCTCTTACCAAGGATGATATGGAAACCGATACTATGACAAAATCTCCACTAATCACTCCAGATGACTTTGATACTTGGTGCCAAAGGATGGAAGGCTTCATCAAGTCTCAAGACAGGTAAAACCATGACTCAACAATACTTCATGTATGTTGAGATTGTGGATATTCAATGGATGTTGGACTAACTCTGGAGAACAAGGACATTGTGAGAAAGTTCATGTCCTCTTTTCCTAGACAATGGACACACTATTGTGTGGTCAGACTGAATACCGCAAGACCCTTACTCTCACTGAGTGTTTGGTATCCTAAGTGGATACCAGATGGACATGAACATCCAAAATCTATTTGGCAACTCCAATAATTAGTAGAGTTCAACCCTTCATGTGGTTGAAAGGGATTGTAGAGAACCATATCATTATCTTTTCTGCTACCCCGAAAACTCATAAAAGGGTACTTTCATCACCTTTTCGGAGACACCAAGGGAGAGCTACATCCAGGGAAGCCCATTCTAAGAGACAAGCTCTTCTCAATCCTTTATATTTATTAATGAAAGTAGTGGCAACTTGCTCTTCACTTTTGAGGACTTGGACTGTATCCATCCAGATCATCTGGAGTACATGGAGATAGTCCAGCAGATAGTTCTTCTAACTCATAGAGCCAAGAAGTTCTATAAAAGGATAGATAAAAAATGTCCCACAATGCAACCAATGGAAAGTTTGGGCTGGACAAAGGCAAGGTGAAGTGTTACAACTGTTACCAAAAGGGACACTTTTCTAGGGAGTGCAAGACACCAAGAACAAATGGTGGCCAAACAAATGGTGGCCAAGCATAACCCAAACCAAATTACATTGATGGAGCTTGACATACTAAGAAACCTAAGCAGCAAGCTAAAGTTGCTGTTGAAGAAGGAGGCTTTGATTGGAGTTTCCAGGTTGAAGATGCATCTCCAAACCAAGCACTAATGGCTGATCATGAAAAAACCAAGGTATTGGAACATCTTTGTACCTCTGAATGTATTGCTAAAGTAACATATCAGGCCGTATAACTTGGAGAGGAGATCTGACCTTGAGTCCTTAAACATCTTAAAAGTTGATTTTAAAAGAGCTGAAAATGATTATAAACTTAAAACAGAAGATCTAGAGAAAACCATTTCAACTTTTAAGCATGAACACGCCAACTACAGGACTCAAATCAAAGATCTCATTATCAGGTTAACTGAATGCCAAGCTGAGCTTGTGATCAGCAAAGCTAGGGTAGAAAAATGTGTTCTTGAAGAAGAGACCTTCAAGAACATTATATCCTTATCCTTTCATGCAAAGGTTTGTTATCAGAATAAGTAGGGACTGGGATCTACTAAGATAGCTCCTCCACACACTCTACTATCACTAAGATCTCCAAGGTGTGGAACTTGTCAAGATGAGCTTCCCCTCATAGACCCCATTTGAGAAGAGGATAAGGATGAAGAGGATATAGTAAGGGATTGACCAGAGATGACTGAAGAAGATCATCCTAAGAAGTGTCACTATTCTTATGAGGAGAGGAAAGAATCAGGGATGACCAACTCTAAGAGGAAGAACTTGATCAGTGTAGCCAAGAGAAGATCAAAGAAAGCTCAAGAAGTCAAGGCCACTTTCAACTCCAAGCAGAAATAAGTCTTTGTCTTTGCAGGATTTGAAGTGGTAAAGGGTGAAGACATAACTATGGACTCTGGTACCAGGAGTTCTAGTTCATGTCCAACTCATCCCTGTGAAGAAAAGAAGGCTAGTCAGCTATGCACCACTGCTACACAGCCTGAACCATCCGGTTCCAAGAGCAAGCCTCACCCTAAGAAGCCTACTGCATCATTTGAGAAGATGAAGATGGAAGTGGAAAGTGATCAAGCTTAGCCTTCTACTTAAAAGAAGAATCTCAGAAGGACGCTAGTTGATTGCATCATGTGTGGTAGTACTTCTCATCTTGCCAAGGATTGCATCTACATTCCTAAAAGTACTATGCATATGACCAAGCAGAAGAATTCTAAGAAGAATAAGAAGACAGCTTCAGAAGGAAAGTCCTTTCCTTTCCGAAGCTTCAAAGTGGAAAAGAAGACAAGTGAAAACTTGCCTTTGGAGGAAATTTGGTCTCGGAAGAAATGAATGCTTCTAAAGCACTAAAGCTTGCTGCAGTGAAGATAAGATCTTCTGAATGTGTAGTCTCCAAAACTACCAAAGTTATCAACACTTCTGAAGTGTTGAAGGTCAGGTCTAATCTTCCAAAGATAGTATAGAAGATAAAGGAAGACTGTGTGACTAAAAGTTCTACATGAACAACAACAAATGATCCTCAAAGCCTGAACATAAGATCAATCACTACTACATTGTCTTTATTTCACTTTGACAAGCCCAAGACCAATAAGGCTTGAGTTTCCAAATGTAACTAACCATCTTTTTTTGTACAGGAACAACTAAAGACCAAAAGAAATGTATGGATAATTGATAGTGGCTGTTCCAGGCACATGACAGGCAATGGGTCCTTGCTTTAAAACTTTGTCAAGATTGATAGAGGGTTGGTTGCTTTAGGGGGAGATGTAGGTGGTTACACTACTAGAAGGTACAGGGTCATAAAATGTAAGCTCAACATTAAAGAGGTGAAGTTTGTTAAGGAACTTGGGTACAATTTGTTAAGTGTATCCTATTTTTGTGATCAGAGACCCAACATCCTCTTTACTGAGCATGAGTGCATTGTTCTCAAGCCCGAGGTGATCATTCCTCAAGAGCATATCCTGCTCACAGCCTCCAGGAAAGGAAACATGTACAAGATGGATTTGGAGGAAACATCCTCCTCAGGAGAAGTTTCTTGCTTTCTATCTAAAGTAAATAGTGATAAGTCTTTCCTTTGGCATAAAAAAATATGCCACATAAACTTTAAGAAAATGAATAAATTAATTAAGAATGATTTGGTAACTGGAATTCCAAAGAAAAAGTTTACAAGTGATGACCATTATGTTGCATGCCTGAAAGGGAAGCAACACAAGGTGTCTCACAAGCCAAAGGAAAAGAACTCTATCACTACATCCCTAAAATTACACATGGATCTGTTGGGCCCCATCAGTGTAATAAGTCTCGGAAGGACCTCATACTATTTAGTGATCACAGATGATTTCATAAGATTCACTTGGGTCTTATTCATTATAACTAAGGATGAAACTACTGAGATCTTATAGAACTTCATTCTGAAATCGAGAATCAATGTGATCACAAGGTCAAAACCATAAGATGTGATCAAGGAACTAAATTCAAGGACCAAATTCTTCACATAATTTTGTGATGCAAAGGGTATTACAAGATAATATAGTGCTCCCAGGACCACAGAAAAATGATGTTGCTAAGAGGAGAAACAGGACACTTATTGAAGCTGCAAGAACCATGTTTTCTAACTCTAAACTGCCCATCACCTTCTGGGTAGAGGCAGTCAACATAGCCTGCTATGTGTATAACAGAGTTGTAGTAATTAAGACTTACAGTAAGACTCCTTATGAACTGTGGCATAAAAGGAGACCTTTTATTAGTTTCCTCAGATCATTTGGATGTCCTTGCATGATCTTGAATACCAAAGATCAAGTAGCAAAATTTGCTGAGAAATTAGATGATAGACACTTTATTGGATACTCTTCTAAAGCTAAGGCTTATAGAGCACACAATATTAGAACTAGAGTAGTTGAGAAGTCAGCCAATGTGACCTTCAATGAGCACACTCCTAGTGTGAAAAGTTCTGGTCTTGCTTGGTTGTTTGATCTTGATTTAGTTACCAACTATTTTAACAAATCTTATGATAATATTTTAGGATCTGTAGGTAACTTATCAATAGGAGATCCTGATCCAAGATTTGAGCTGAGAAGACCAAGCAAGAAAATCACTTCATCTCCAGTGGTAACTAATCCTGTAGATGGAGTTCCTATCAGCTTAACCATGACAAATTCAGCTCGGAGGCACAGAACTTAAATGAAGGAGCTTCAAATGTAGGGGAAATGGTGGTGATGATAATGATCAAGAGTTTCTTGATGCTAACAACCACTCCATGGAAGACAGCATCAATGATGTCACATATTCATTAGATCAAGCTTCTCTTGATAAGTATGCAGATGTGGTGGGTGACACACTATTGCAAGATCAAAATTTCACAAATTTAGATATGTGCAATTAACATGTTGTGATTCCTCAACTTAGGATTCACAAGTCACACCCTACAATAAACATCATTGGAGATGTTGACACAGGGGTGAGAACAAGAAGATAAACCATGACAAAAATGTTTATGTATACTCTTGCTTCTTGTCCCAGATAGAGCTCAAGAAAGTTGATGAAGCTTGAAGGATGGTAGTTGGATTGAAGCAATGTAGGAGGAGTTGCTCAAATTTAAAAGGCAAAAAGTTTGGAACTTATGTCCTCTTCCTCAAGAGAAGACCACCATAGGTACCAAATAGGTGTTTAGGAACAAGAAGGATGATAGAAGACTTGTCATCAAGAACAAGACCAGACCAGTTGTTCAAGGATACACACAAGAAGAGGGAATTGACTACATAGAGGTTTTTTCTCCAATGGCAAGACTTGAAAATATTAGGATATGCCTTAATTTTACTGCATCCAAGGATTTCAAGGTCTACCAACTTGATGTCAAGTGTGCGTTTGTATATGGGGTGATTGATGAGAACATGTATGTCAAACAAACACTTGGCTCTGTATACCCGGATCATCCTGATTATGTCGGCAAGCTTGATAAGGCTCTTTATGGGCTGTACTAAGTTCCAAGAAAGTGGTATGAGACATTATCTTAGTATCTCTGTCATCATAGCTATAAGAGAGGTACTATAGATGGACCACTCTTCATCAAGGAAACAGGGAATGACTTGATGCTGGTTTAAGTTTATGTAGATGACATTATCTTTGGGTCACCTAATCTAAAGCTCTACAAAGACTTTCAGAAGCTGATGAATAGTAGATTTGAAATGAGTGTCATCGGGGAACTCAATTTCTTTCTAGGCATTCAATTGAAGTAGGTGGACAATGACATATTCATAAGTCAGTCAAAGTATGTACAATACATACTTACAAGATTCAACATGACTGAATACAAGGTTGTTGAAGACACATATAGCAAGAAACCACTCCTTTGGAGCTGATCTTGAGGGGGAGTGTGTTGATGAACATCTTTACGGGGCTATGATTGGGTCTTTTATGTACCTTACAACCAGTATGCCTGATATCATGTTTGCCACATGCATTTGTGCAAGATATCAAGCCAACCCTAAGATGTCACACATAGTTGCTGTTAAAAGGATTCTTAGATATCTGAAAGGTGCTCCTAAACTAGTCCTTTGGTATATAAAAAAATTCTAACTTCAATCTGTATGTTTATACAGATAGTGACAATGGTGGCTGCAATATGACTGCAAATTCTACATCTGGGGATGTCAATTACTTAATGGAAGGATAGTTTCATGATAACACAAGAAACGATTCTGTATGTTTGCATCAACTGCTGAAGTTGAATACATTGTTGCTGCTAGCTGTTGTGCTTAAGGGCTTTGGATTCAGAATCAGATGCTGGACTATGGATTCAACCTCAAGGAGACTCCAATCCATATAGACAACAACAGTGCTATCTCTATCATAGAGAATCCTGTGCATCACTCAAGGACAAAACACATCAGTATCATGTATCATTTTATTAGAGATAATTTTGAAAAAAGATAAATAAAACTAGTCAAAGTTAACATAAATGAACACTATGCTAATCTGTTCATAAAAGCATTTGATGAACATATATTTAAGTATCTTGTGTTAGTTATTGAGATTATTAACTTTGAGTAGATTTTTCTTAAATTAAACTCAATATTATTTTTAAATATGCGTGTCCTAAGTTGCCTATATCATCACCTACATAAGCCTTTTCAAATGATATTTCTTTGAATTTTGAAAATTTTAAACATATTTTCTCTGTGAAGACATTAAGACCCTTATGTCTTTAAACTAATAACTACTTATAATACATTTACCATTAGAAGAAATTATGATATATCTTCCAAATTTTAAATATGCTTCTAAGTACTTATATGTTTTTGAAGGACAATTTTCTTCTGAAAGCAATTAAGGCTCGGAGGATTTGTTCCTCTGTGAGAAAAACTTCTTAGTTTTAATCTTTTCTGAAACCAAATATGTCTCAGAGGTAAAAATGCTCTAAGTATTTTTTCCAAAGCAAAATTTCCATAAAGCCCAGGAATATCTTCCAAGATAAATTACTTTCAGAAGATTTTCGGCTTCCAAGAAAACTACCTTTTTGGGCGCTTTTTCCAGAGGTGGGACTAACATCCGGATTTCAAAGTTTATCCTTTTGCATTAACTTGGTCTTAAATCCATTTCATATATATCTTCAACGGTTCTCCCTTTCACTTTCCTCTATATCTGCAAATCTCTCTATCCTAAATTCACCCGCAAACTGCCTTTGTTTTTATCTTTCTTCCTCACAAAGCTAGTCATCAATGGCCAATCCTGATCCTCGAAACCAACAGGATTTTTCCATGCATTTACACAGGAAACACAATCAGGTTGCTTAGTTAAACTCTAAACTAGGCTCACAGTTAAAAAGAAACATGTAATATTCTTAAAATAGGACAGATGAATCCCGACATCTTCAAAATAATAAGAAAGCATACTGTGGGCTTCTCAAGGGTAGAAACAACCCTAGTCCAAAAAATGTTGGAGCTCATTGCTCAAGGTGACAACCTTGCAGCACAAGCTATTGTTGAACCCACGCCTTCTACTTCTCAACCACCAAAACTACCTCAAATAACCATCACCTACTCTAGAAAATCCAAACGAACCCCTACATAAACTACTCAGGTTGTGCAGGCCCCCATATCCTCATCCATGCAGGAGTAAGTGGAGACTGGAGCTCCTACTTCCCTTAAAGAGCAAACAAACTCCCATCACTTCAAGGATCAGTGTTGAGGTTCCTCATGCTCAGCTTGATGAGCTCATAACCCCAACAACCTTAAGCCTTCACTCAGAGTCTAAAAACTCTACTGAACCACCTTTAGGGGAAAGCTAACAACCCCAACCTCTCTACCTAAATCAACCCATACCAAACCTTAAATTCTATGCCGATGAAGACATGAGATTTAGTGAGTACCATCTTTGTCCCTGCTCAAGGGGACATAAGTTCTCCTGACTCACCCATGTGTATCCCACATCATCAACCTACAACTAAGGTGGATCTACCTGACCATGTTTAGGAGATCCATGGAAATCATGGCAAGTGATTACGTCCTTAAGACCTCAACCATGGCAACCCAACCCATTGACACTGTAGGATTGGTGTTGGTCTCTCGACACAAGATTTACCTCACAAACTCACTAAGTCTCACTTGATTGATGTAGCAGAATCTCTAACTCAGTTGATAATAATATAATACGTTAATGAACACAAGAATGGTTTTCAAGATACTTGTATATATTACTTCTCAACCTAATATTACAAGACTCTTACAAGCATGGTTTAATCAGTTACAATGAGAAACTATTTATACTACTATCTACAGCTGGTTATACTTGGATGACCGGCTGGAATTTACAACTAAATAAATACTACATTGCTAGAAGTAAGCGTCTAAGGTAAAATACTATCCTAGATTAGGTAGTCAAGAGAGGTCCATGACTTACCATTTTTCACCAAATAAAGATGCTAACTCTACAATTGATTAAGGTGAACAGTTGAATAAAGTATGGTCAAATACATGGGCATGGGAAAGCGCCATGAAGTATATTAGAGTTGACAGCGGATGTCAGACAACCCATACTTTTGTCCACTGGTTCATAGTTGATTCTTTTGAAGGTAAATGGTGTCGAAAGAATAAGTTCTTCAGAGGCCATTTATCTTCCGGAAGAATCAACTTTTTCCGAGTCTTCTGTAGGTCTTCATGACTTCATTCTTCGGAAGACTTTGTCTTGGATCTTCTAAGTATGAATACTTCAGAAGAATAACTACTTAGTCTTCAGAAGACTTAGTTCTACCTTCGAAAGTTCTTCATATACTTCAGAAGAAAAACTACTTAGTCTCGGAAGACTTAGTTGTAACACCTGAAATTTCTAGTTAAATAAAAGGAAAGAAAAATAATAAAAAAAGAAAAGGAAAGAGAAATAATAGACATATATTTTGGTGAGAAAATAAAAGAAGCACAAGTAGAGGGGTTAAAGGTCTAAAAAGGAAAAATAATAATATTATTATGTTTAAAATGGGCATGGCCGCCCACAACTTCTGTTACACCACTGCTTTCGGGATTGTAAATGTTCGGTTTCACCCGAGTTTTTAGTCTTAGAACCGATTTCTACGTGTTCTTATGTGTGTACATGTGTTCGGTTGTGTGTTTTTGACACACATAGGTGTTAAAAACCTTTGAAAGTTCGAGTTCAAAGAGTTTGAGATTTGAAAGCAACTAAGGTGAGTTTCTAGACCCCGTTGTTACATGTTTTTAAAGGTTTTGGGGCTGAAAATGCATGTAATTGGGTTTTATAAAAGTGGTATGTATAACCATATATTTTAAATACATGTATTTATGTTGTGGTTATGCATACTAGGTTAAGGATTAAAATGGTAGTATAAGACTTAGAACATGCTAATATAATATTTGGGACTGAAAAATATGTTAGAAACATATATATTGGTTGCGCCCAAACAGGGCCCATGCGCCCAAACAGGGCCCATGCGCCCAAACAGGGCCCATGCGCCTAGTTATTTTCCATAGAAAAATTGTAAGTAAGGGCGTGCGCCCGAATAGTAATCATGCACCTAGAAGTGCCTTATAAATTTCTAAGTGTAGGTTGATGCACCTAAACAGTGCATCATACGCCTAAGTATTTGGCTGAAATACCTAAGTATAGGGTGATGCGCCTAAATAGTGCCCATGTGCCCAAGAGGCTTATGCGCCTAAGTGAGAAATGGTTAAGTATAGGCTCATGCGCTTGCATAGTAGAGAAATGCCCAAAGCCTCTGGCTAATGTGCCCAAATAGTTCCCATGCACCCAACACTTAGAAAATTGTTGGACCAAAAGAACCAATGAGCCAAGATCAGGAAAACCTCTAAGTCCCACATGTCATTACAACAACTGCTGAAGACTCTCATCAGCTGTTTTGGCAAAGTCTGAAGAATCAAAGTCTGAAGATCAAAGATCTGAAGTACAACAGCTGAAGATTCTAAAGTGCTAAAGACAAGTACTGAAGTCTGAAATACTGAAACATACAAGTACTGAAGACTTCAAGTACTGAAGACAAGTACTGAAGATCAAAAGCTGAAGAACTGAAGAA
>BJCO01003515.1:0-13867 GCA_018326465.1 Flaveria floridana
TGTTTCCGACGGTCTCTTTGTGGAAACTTACAATAGTGAACGTTTATTGCACACGGTATGTATGTTTTGAATTGACTTTGTGTTCCCTTGCGTTCACTGATTTGATAAATCGATTCCTCTATCCTTCGGGAATTTCGATTGTGTTTTTTCTTCTTTAATATTCGTTGATGATTATAATCTGTAGTGTTAAACTTTGAAGTTTTATTTCTTCGATTCGATCGGTCCTTTTGTCGTAATCGAATACGAAACTTCCGTGAATCAATCCGCGATCCTTTGGGATTGACTGGTATCGATTGTTCTTGGTATCTCGCTCTGATACCAATTGTAGGTCTTGAATTGTATGTGTAGAATAGATATGGATTGTATGCTAAGAATAGAGAAAGATAATATGATTATGCAAAGTGTGATAATTACAAATGATAATGAATCTTGAGTATTTATACATACAAACTAACGGTAACTGTCAACGGTGTTAATATAACTACCGAGACTAACTAACGGTGTTAATAGATAACTTAGTTGGGTGTTTTGGGTTATATGAGACCATTGAATGTTAGTTAAATTCAATCCAATAGTTTTCAAGTCTTTTAACAAATAAACTTGCATCTGCTGTGGTACTAGAGTACCCACAATGTTCAAGAAATTCTCCAATTTCCCCAAACCATAAGCGTGGAGATTATTCGAATCCATACAATGCTTTCTTCAATTTAAATACATACCCTAGTCGAGACTTCACTTCATAACCAATTGGTTGTTCCATGTAAATTGTGGGATCAAGATCGCCATATAAAAACACGTTGTATACATGCATTTGTTTAAGAGTCTAATCCAAACTCGTTGCCAAGGGTAATAGTATCCGAACCGTTGTTAACTTAGCCACGGGGCTGAATGTCTCATCAAGACTATTCTTGAGAAAAGCCTTGTGCGACTAGTCGAGCTTTGTATCGATTGATAGACCAGTCTGCCTTCTTCTTGAGTATATATACTCGCTTGCATGAAACCGGTGTTACACCTTTAGGTTCAGTTACCAACTCCCATATTTCTTCGATTGAAACTGCATGGGCACATTTAGGGTTTGGTTTTCGTTCCCTAATTGATCGTCGGGGTTGTGGTTCAACCGGGGCTTCTTCTTGGTGTGAACTACTTGATGCTCTAGCTTCTTGTTGAACTTCTCTTGGTTCCTGTTCGTTATCTTCAAACAAGTTTAGCTTAACTCCAAAACTCTCTAGTTTATATTTTAAGTCTTCGGTATCCGACAACGTTTCTTTGTTTATGGACCACCATGACGAGTTCTCGTCAAATACTACATGTCGAGACACATAGTAACGTCCAGTATTGGGATTAGAACACTCACATCCCTTCCTTTCTTGGTCATAGCCGACGATCGAAGATACAACAGATAAATTTCGTCTCAAGTTTATGCCTTAAGTGACTTGGCACAAACACATGGCACACACCCAAAAACTTTAACGTTGCTTACATTGGGCTTGACTTTGAAAGCTTGTCTAATAAATGGATATTCATTCCCAACCTTCGGTTGCCCCCTTGTTAGTCAAAGAATAGACACCACAAGAAATATTGTTTATTGTTTCTAAGTTTTTATGGAGATGTCCATTTCGTCGCAAAAAACATGCTAAACGACAAAAATATTTTATTTTTTGACTTTTTTAGTCAATCTTTCTATTTGCGGCGATAACATCGTCGCAAAAGGTATAATTTAATTTATTTTACATTTTTTAGTTGTTAATCTTTTTTGCGACGATATACTTACGTCGCAAATATCATTTTTGATTTTTTTAATTTTCTGAATCCTCTTTTAGGGGGGAAATTTCCCGCTAACTTATTTGCGACGACACGTTCGTCTCTCTGAATTATTTATTTATGACTTTGTTTAACTATTTTAAGTTTTATTATTTGCGACGATATGTCGTCGTAAAAAAGAGTTTAAAATAAATGTTAATTATTTAAATTAATATATTTGCGTCGATATTTTAAGTTATTTGCGGCGATATGTCGCCGCAAAAATGTGACTGAATATAAAAAGGGGGATCTGCCATTTTCCTCATTTTCAAACAAACTCACCTGCTCCACCTCCATCGGCCACTCACCGTCGCTGCCGGTCGCCGCTCCATCGCTCAAACACACCACCGCCACCTGCTCCAACATTAGAGCGCCACATACATAATAATGGGTTTTGCCGATTTTACAAAACATGGACGCATCACAGTGAATCATATGTTCCGTCACCGGTAGTTCTGGTCATACCTCAAACGACAGACCCAATAGATGATTTCACTGATGAAGTTCGTCAGTAGAGTGTCCCACAAGAGGACAACGACGACGACGAGCCAATGAACACAACAGAAACACTGAGTGATACAAATGATGAACTTGCTGAATTACTGAAACTTGCCGACACTGAAAAAAGCTAGGTTAGGATATTAATCGATCCACATTTGTAAGAACAACTGTTGTTTATTTTGGGGGGAGGATAACAAAGATTTGCAAAAATATCCAATATGTTCTGAAAGTAGATGAAAGAACGCAAACACTAAGGGCAAGAAAGTTGTCAACAAGGTTATGCGTTACTTTCCATTAATTCCTAGACTAAAGCATATTTATAGTTCAAGACACACTGCAAAGCATATGACATGGCATTCTTCTGGACATTGCACGGAAGATGGTAGGTTACGTCACCCGGTGGATGGTATGTCATGGAAAGACTTCGATTCAATGTATCCTGCTTTTGCCGAAGAACCTAGAAATGTTAGATTAGGGTTGGTTGTCGATGGTTTCAATCCATTTGGCAACATGAGTACGTCTTATAGCATGTGACCGGTCATATTTACAACATACAATACGCCACCATAGTTATGTATGAAAGTGTCTTCATTCACGCTGATGAAGGGTTGATTCACATGTGTTAATGATATCTAATTATCTACTTTAAACCCATAATTTATATTTAATTGGTTTATATTTTGAATTTAGAGATTTAAGAGATCACATGCTTAAAAATGATTAAAGTTAATAAATTCATATTGGATGTTATGTTTATAGAAATTAACTTAGTTAATTTAAATCATGAGCATTTAAAGTAAAGTATCTTAAATGAATTAATTAACATGATGTCACATATTATTTGGTTGGTGCCAATTTCAGAGAATATAAATACTAAGTTAATGATTTTATTTTGTTTGTTTGCATGACCTTTAATCAGGTGAGCATTGATAAAGTTGTGAAATAAATTTTTTATCGGGCTGAAACAATTTATATGGACTTGACAAAGGCATATCCAAGTGAAAGTGGGCTACTGATTGAATTAATAGGTTATTAATGATAGACTTGTGGTTTTCATACAAAATGAATAGGCTCGTGGGCCATTAGCAGAGAAGAGTGCAGCTGCACGTTTGAAGGGATTAAAAAGGGATTGACGGCTGCAATTAGGAGAGTTGGACATGAGCTTTGCGCAGGGAAGAAAAAAGGGCAGCCTTTTGGCTGCTGATACTTCGCACAATGCGTTCAACCGTGTCAAGATTAGAGGATCTGATCATAAGTATGAGCAACTAGTTCACCCGTAATTATTCCCCGGGTATAGGGTTAGTGATAGAATTGTGTTTATCTTGGTTTTTATCTATTATAGACTTAAACTTTGATTGTTTGATCATCTCTTATTATTTTTGTGTTTGTTTATTCTCATTGATTGATCCAATTTGGATAATTGTTTTGATAAACCGTTCATCAAATTATTAATCTTAGAATTATTAATCATTGAATTATTTATTATTAAATTATCTTATATTGATGTTTATTAATAATTTAACTAGGTTTGACATTAGTTAGTTTCTTACTATCTAACTTAATAAGTCGTTATCTAGTTAGTAATCACGTTTCAACAGGAATTACAAACTAATCATGTCTATGGGATTTCTAATACGGTATAACCTAGTTGACACGATACATTTGCATACCTGAAGCCCGGGTGTGATCATCTTTTAGTTTTATTTTATTTGAAATTAATTGTTTAGTTTTGTCATTCTCATTCACATCCATTACAGTTAAAGTGACAATAGTTTAGTTTTAATTAATTAAGTTAGTTAAATAATCAAACAAATCGTGTAACGCTAACCACATGCTCCCCTGGATACGATACCTGACTTACCCTAGCTACTTAGGTTAATTACGTTTTTGCATGACCCCAACGACAGGTCATCACATGCTGACGTTATTAATCCCCTTTCCTAAATCACCTGGGAAGGACATTGATGTTTTTTGAGATCATTGGTTGATGAATTGAAAACTCTTTGGTCGGAAGAAGTCGTGACAAAAAATGTTGTTACAAACAATTTCTTCACATTGCGTGCTATGCTTTTATGGACCATCAATGATTCCATGCTTATAGTAGCTTGTCTGTTTATAGTAGGCAAGGTTACTTTGCATGCCCAACATGTAAGGAAGACACTCCATCTGTTCATGTATTAGGAAAAACTGCTTATGTTGGGCATAGGAGATAGTTACCCACGAATCATAAATGTAGGAAGGACAAGTCATTTAATGGTAAGAACGAGACTAGGCGTCCTCCTAAGAGGAAAACTAATGATCAGATCTTGCAACAACTTAATAATTTGCCGCCCCGTATTTCTGGGAAACATGTTCAACTTGGTGGTAAGAAGAGAAAATATGATTCCAATGTTGAATTGAATTGGACCAAGCATTCTATTTTCTTCGAGCTTGAATATTGGTCTTCAATTCAACTAAAACATAATTTGGATGTCATGCATATGAAAAAAATGTGTGAGAGAGTTTGTTAAATACGTTGATGATGAACAAGGAAAAATCGAAAGAAACTAATAAGGCAAGAATGGTGTTAGAACAATAGAACATTTGACATGACTTGTGGCTTGTAGATAACGCTCGCGGTAAACTCTCAAAGCCTCATCCTAAGTTTTCTTTCTCAAATGCGGAAATGAGTCTTTTTTGTCAGTTCATTAAGATGGTTTTGGCTCGAACTTTAAACATAAGGTAACCGAATACCCAAATAACAAGGATGAAGTCACATGATCATCATATAATGATACAACGGTTGCTTCCGATTGGTGATCAAGCGTACTTGGACAAAAACATTTCAACACCAATAATTGAGATGTGCTTATTCTTTAAACAACTTTATGCTTGAAACTTGATGTCATTTGACATGCAAGATGCTGAGGAGAAGTTGATTAAAATTTTGTGTTCTTTTGAGAAAATATTTCCTCCATCATTTTTTGACATAATGATTCATTTGGTTATGCATTTACCTGATGAGGCCATTCAAGGTAGGCTAGTTTACATAAGGTGGATGTATCCATTTGAAAGATACATGAAAAATCTGAAAAATTATGTTAGAAATATGGCTAGGCCTAAAGGTTCCATTGCGATGGGGTATGTCACAGATGAAGCCGTTTCTGTTCAAGGTATCTTGATGGTGTACCAACGAGATTTAATCAGCTGGACAGAAACAAAGATGCCTCAATTCCCACATGTGTGTTTTATGTCTTCCAATCGCTATGCACACATATCAGTAAGGGGGTTGATAAAAAAATGGATGGTGTGCTTTGGGCAAAACTAAATTGGTTGTGCTTAACAATAGCTCCGAGATCGAAGAATACAAGGAGTAAGTACTTTTTATTTCAGGTTGTCTTTTCGTAAGTTATTTTTTAGATGATTATTATTAACACAAGTAACATTATTTATAGTGAATTTATTACTAAAATGCCACTTGGGACCGACTTGGAAGCAAATTTTTCTAACTGGTTTAAACAGAAGGTAAACTTATTTGTATGTAAAACCGATTATGCAAACTAATAATATCATAATCATTCTAATTTTCTCTTATTTCACATAGATCAACCGTCGGTGAGTAAATAATGAATCTAGTGTTAGTCCTCAATTATTTGCTTTGGCAAATGGACCACGACATGCAAACTCTTAAACCGCTTGTATAGTTAACGGTGTGAGGTTTGTGGTTCATAGCTGAGACTTACACCGTAGAACTCAAAATAGCGGCATCTCAACAACTGGGCAGGATGGAACAAAGTAATACGGTTTGTTGGAAGAGATTCTGGAGCTAGGTTATCTAGATCGTTGCAAAGTTGTGTTGCTTTGATGTAAATGATTTAAAACTAATAATAACAAACTTTGTGTCATTAAGAATAACATAAGCAATATTTATACTCAAACTGAATGGTTTACAAATGACAAATACATACTTGCAACCTAAGCTGATCAGGTCTTTTATCTTGACGAACCATCTAAATCCGGTCAAAGAGTTCAATGAAACAGACATTGGAAGGTCATCCAAGAGGTGAATCATCAAAAGATTTGGGACCGAGATATTATCATAGAAAATATCGAAGCATATTTGATACATGACAACACTTTATTTGACCTTTTATTATCGGCTGACTTGGATAATCTGACTTATGATGGTTTGAGTAGAGATGAAACAACAGAAGTCAATATTTCCCTTGAAAATATCGATGTAGAGGACGAGACATACGAAGATATGGATGATGGTGAAGACAACAATGTAGACAACGCAATTGATGTTTCTAAAGATTCAAATGATGATTTAGACGAAGCTAATAATGATTGTGGAGTAGATTCTTATCACACTGATGAATCCAATTGACTTTAATTTTTAATTTTAATCGAATCATGTATTATGTTTGAATAATTATGTTTATTGAATTGTTTTTTCAATTGTGTGTGTTTAGCTAATGATTCAAAATATTATAAGCAAATATTAGTGCTATTTGTGGTATATTTATAACTTGTATAATCTTTTTTACAGATGGCAGACGTGGCACGAGGTCATGATGGGATACCTATGGTCGTGGTCCACCTGGTGGTGGTCCTCCCTATGATGATCGATCGTGGCAGCCGCCACGATAGTGCGAGGTCAGTGATGACTCTGGTAGCGGTAGTGGTAGTGGGAGAGGTAATCCTCTTTTTATACTATTATCTTTTAAAATGAAAATATATAGTTAACATAGAATTCAGAATGCAAGTTAGTAATTTATGCTGTATTTTAGACTTGTTTCTATATTTGTTGAATGTAAGTTACTTGTGTTTTTTTTGTTCTCTTGAATTTGGAGGACAATCCAAGCGTGGGAAGACCACACTTCAGGGTATGCATAAGAGAAATCCTCAAGGAAATTTGCTCACAATTGAATTTGAGCAAGTTACGCATGACACCTACAAACCTGTAGGTGCCAATCAAGAGACCTTTGCTTCACTGGTTGACACCCTCATGAACAAATTTCCTCAAAAGTACAAGAGCTGGAGAAAGATACATGCAGAGTTGAAGACGACTATCTAGCCTGACTTAAAGGTTAAGTTTTTGATAATTCAATTCAGTGTTTAAATATATATAGACTAAGCTAGTTGTTTTTATTATTTGTAGATGTATTTTGATATAACTCCCCATGAAGGACTGAGGGCAGGCATTGAGAAAAATGATGCAAACCGGTATAAAGATCACTAATACCGGTTCAAGCAAAAGAATTTTAGCAAAAAAGGTGGGAAGGACAGGGTTGATATTTCTGATGTTGTGCCACCTGACATGCAAGAATCTGAGTGGAAAGGCTATGTGAATTATTACACTTCTCCTGAAGTCAAGGCTCGATCTGAAACCAACAAGTCCAACAAAGGGAAACAGACGATCAAGGGACATGGCGGCCGGACATCTCTAGCGCAGTGTCGTTATATGTTTGTGAGTTGTTTTAATATAATATGTTTATAAATTTTTTTATGTGTTTGTAACTTACTATTATATGATTATATATCTATCTATTATGTTTACAGCGATAAGAGGGTTCTGATGAACCTGATAGTGCTATATTAGCATACCGCCACTTTTATACCGACTCAAGTGGTAATTTCTATCAACCTGAACCCGCTGCATACTATGTAAGTAATGTACACACCATAAATCTTATAAAATGAAGTAATATATAACATCCTCATATATATATAATATTGCTTATTATTTTTGTAAACTAAATAGGAGCAGATGGTTGCGTTTCAACAAAACCCTGAATTGTTAGAGAAGCGGATCATGCGGCAGGTCTTGGTGGAGCAGCCTGGGTGGGAACGTGGCATCGGACCAATACCGAGCGTGCTTTCACAGCCCCCCACCTCCACTTCATAGAATGGATCAGCGGATGTTCTCACAGGCTGAGGTTGAGGAGATGATAGAAGCGAGACTAGCAAGTGAGCAAGAACAATAGCAGTCTCAGATGATAGCTAATATAATGACACAAATGCAGAGTCAAATCCAAACCCAAGTCCAGAGCGCCTTGAAGAGAAGTGGTCATTCTCAACAAAGTGATGATAAAGATGATGAAGATGATGAAGATGATGAAGGTGGGTCGTCATAGGATTATGATTTGATGTTTGTTATGAATATTTTGAAACATTTCGAAACAAACTTTGTGTGACTTGTTAACTTTAGACAACAATTAGTTTTTATGTTATCTTTTGTAATTGCGATTGGTTTGATTGTTCTGATGGTATTAGCGATTTTGAATACAGGTTTGATACCCAGGAATATCTGGGTGGATTGCTACAAATGCACCAAAATATTTAAAAGAAAAGTAGGTTTTTTACGGCGATATGTCGCCGCAAAAAACTTTTTTTAAAAAAAAATTTGCGGTGACAAATCGTCGCAATAAAGGTTTCAGGTCAACACATTTGCACCGACATATCGCCGTAAAAATATTCAAGAATTATTTATTTTTTAATATTCAAAGAATATTAGGATAAATATTTGCGGTGAAAAAGTCATCGCAAAAAACTTTTTCAATGATTTTTTCCCTTTTTTAAAAAAGGTGGACCCATAATAATATCATCGCAATATTCATCGCAATAAACCTTTTGCAACCGGTTATTCACAACGAATATATAATGACGAAATTATCGTCGCAATAAACATATTGCGACGAGCATGATGCCTTTTACGAAGATATATATCGCCGCAAAAGGCGTGACTTCTTGTAGTGAGAGTATGATTTTTACGTGCGCATGTTTCGATAAAAAAAGGTTATCATTGTTTTCAGAACTGGATCGAACGTCAAACCGGACCTGTTACTGGTTTGATGGTCGGACCGGATTTAAGAACCGGATGGTATCATAATAATATATATAGTATATTATATATATAGTTAATTTTTATGTAACATTAAGGGGTTGTTTGGCGAAATCTGATAGAATAAGTGCTGAATGAATAAGAGGGTCTGAACCAGTAAGAGGTCTGAATCAGTAAGAGCTCTAAACTAATAATTGTATTTGGTTATACCCTCTTCTCCACCACCCACTAACCACCCACTGCTTAACCATTTTCTACCAAATATGTACTACCTCTTACCATTAGTAGCGTAAAATACCATGTTAAATTTTAAATAACAAGCTTTGTTAAAATTATTATAATAACATATTTGTTATATCCACAAGAGAAAAGAGAACCAAAGCATTTAACCACCCACTGCTCAACCCTTTTCTCCATTGCTCAACCCTTTTCTCCACCACCACCTCCGCCTCCCTCCTCCACCGCTACCCAATCTCCACCGACGACTCCACCGTGAACCACCAAACAAGCCGACTGAACCACCACGACGGCCTCTGTCGTGAACCACAACTGCGAGATCCGGCCACAACTACGAGATCCGGCCACAACTACGAGATCCGGCCAGCGGTCGAAACCAGCTTCCCCTTCACCGGTCACCGTCCACGACTAGATCCAGCCACCGATCGAAACCAGTGTCCCCTTCTCCACGTCTGACTCGGGTCAGATGTGGATTTAGATCTGATCGAATAAGAGGTTCGGTCAGACCTATTCTCCTGTAAGATGCAACCAACCAAACAAACCAGTCAGACGTGGACGTCTGACCGGGGTCGGTCAGACCCAACCAAACAACCCTTAATTTTTATGTAAATATAAAAAACAATAGTCTATATTACTAATTACCCCGTCCAGGATTTATTACGTGATCCATGATGACCCATTTATCCATGTTGTTAGTCCTATTTGTAAGTTGTAACCTTAAATAGATGGCCCATTTTACAGCCCATTTAAGTTTTCCAAACTTTCAAAAACCCTACTACATAAAGAACAACTGCACCCGTCACCATCTCTTCACCAACTCTTACCTTCTTTCTTCTCACTTCAATCATCTCTACTCTATCATCTGCATTCTAAAAATATCTTTTAATTTCTCTACATCTACGCTTGTACCTCACATTATAGATAAAAAAATCCGATCGTTGAAGTTCCCGTAACATTAGTTGTTCTTCGCATCTTTACCTTTGGATGTACGATGAGTTTCAGCCAAGAACTCACCATAGAGAGATTAAGATGAGAGATGAGATGCTTCTGGTTAATAAACACCGAACCAACCGGTAGACCGGTTTTCCGATTCGAACGACAATTCGCTACCAACCGGCCGATTTTCTCAACATAAAACGAGTTAGGGTGGATCGGACCGTCGGTGATGTCGAATCCCGGTCGGACCGGTTGGACTAATCCGAGTTCGCGGCTTGCCAATGCATTCTGGGTTCCTTAAAAACTAGACCCACAATCGACTCATAGTTGATTAATGATCTTTGACCTAGAATTGACAAGTTAAAATGTGACTTTCTATATGCTTTACTTAAACGTTTCAATTTAAATGATGTGTACGTAGGTATGTGATACGTCATGTATAATGAATGATGAGAAGTATTATGTAAAGTAAAGTGGAATGAATGATGAGAAGTATTATGTAAAGTAAAGTGAAATGAATGATGAATGATAGTGGAGCCTAAAGAAATGATAAATGGACCCAATCATTAATGAAAAGTTTTGCAAACATTAACTTTAGAGTGGAATGGAGTTGCAATTATACATGCTCGACATTTTTCCGAGGGATTGATACCCTTCGAGGCATTTACGTGTGTTGTTATAGCCATATGTTATGGGCCTTGCACTTGTGCAAACCAAATCGTTACGATTATCGTTATGATTATGGAATCTGTTACTTACTATTACCCGAAGCATTATATTTGTGATTAATCGGGGAACAGTAACTACTCAGATTCATGAGAAGTGAATAGATAAGAAAAAATAAAATGAATGAAAGAATGAAAAAATAATGAGCACCATAATAAATGAAATGAAAGTCAAGTGACATGTATGTATGATTATTGTGTGCTCACATAGGAACAATTAAAAATCACTTAGCAACATTAATTTTTGAAAGCATATTATTTGATGGGTATATTACAAGGTTGAGGTTGAGTAGACATGAAAACGCAAGCTACTGAGAAGAAAAAGGCTGACATCTTACGTGAACATGTTTTGAGGCTTCTTATAAGATCACTTTTTGTTATAAATGGTTAAATTATGTTTTCTGATGTAAAGTCTATAAACATGGATAATTTTATGTTATTAATGACTAACTATGAAGTTTTCAAGATGAAATCTATCATAATAAGAAAAAAAATAATAAGTTTAATTCACCGATAGAAATCCATCATAATAAGAAAAAAAATAATAAAAGGTCGGATTCTTTTATATTCTTTCAATGATCTGAAGGCAAACCTCCGATAGCTCTATCACTTGGTAATTATTTGTCGGTGACTCATTTGTTTAGTAATACGATACGTACGTATTAAAAGTTGTAGCTTTCTTCCAAATACTATTCACAATATATTTTCGTTATAAAACTCCGTAATATTATCATATCATGTTATTGTTTGAGTATACTATTTAGTGGAGATAAAACTCAGCAAAATTATCAGTACATTTTTATAGAAGGACCCTATCTTTTCGTAATATTTAACAACTAAATTATTTAGTATAATGTCAATGAGTCCTAAATCAATTAGTTTGAAAGGAGGCAATCTCATAGCCTGTCTATCTGCTCCCTAGAAGTTTTATCACAGTCGGTCTTTGGGTAGCAAATTCCCCTGGAACGAGGGGTGGACCGGGTTATCAATGTTGTTTGTGTTCATAAGATGTGAGTGACCTTTCGACAGTGAGTTTACGCTGGTGGCTGTGCTTATAGTATTCGTTAGCCGTCGAAAAAAAATCTAGTATAATAATCCATATTTGTTTTTAATATAATATATATAAAACTTGAAATTTAGGGTAAATTTTATATATTGAATTATGATAGGTGAAAACCTTTTCTATATTCTCCAATATATTAGTAACTTTTATAAATAATTTATTTTATAAACTGGTTACAATTTAGTTGAATATATAGTAGTACAATGAACATTAGTGTATCTAGTTATTTTTTTACTTTAAACCACAAGTTACTTACTTTATTCAACCTTTTATTTCTTAAATAAAGAGAAACCTCCATCTAAACGTAATATTTGTGCTCATCCTTAATTCCCATACGTTTGAGCAATGCTTTGTCCTTGCTAAGGACATCCTTGTTAACATCCTTCACCACGTACATATTGCGGGTGCTTTTAGCTTCAATTCATGACAAATATGTTTAAGTTTGTTGCATACTTCTAAAACATGCACTCCATGTCCAGTAATTATTAAATACATTTTGTTACCAAAGAATGCAACAATTAAGGTACCTTTAAACATTTAAACAGTTCATGATAATATTGTCATCTAAAAGGCATGATTAAACAGAGATTTAAAAAGGGATAGAAACGTAATCTGTGATATATTGAAGGTTGTGTCTTGTGTGATAATTAATATATGCAAATATATTGCATGATAGATAGAATCCCAGATAGATGAACAATTTATGACACATTGAAGGTTGTGTGAATAATTAATGAATAAAGAATCCCAGACAGAAGAACTGCTGATCTTTAAATACTTTGGTTTGCAATCAAGAATCTGTAATCACCAACTGCATTGCATATATATTGTTTGAATTGAGCTAGCTGTCCTCCATCATATCATTCATCAAAATGTAAACGTCTGAAAACACCATCTGATCGAATAGGATGTTAATGAGATTCGAGCCTGCAGAGATTCACAAACCCTCATCGGATCTCATTAATGTCTTGTGGACAAAATTGCACCAGTACTTGTTTGCTATATACCAGTGGCAATAACTCATGCTACCTTCTATGATTGCTCCTTTATCTTTATCTATCTCAAGTCAAAACCATTAGTGCGTAACATTCTAGCGTGCAACATCTTAGGCGAATAACACATTACACTATACGTGATAGGGCGGGAACACAACTCACGAAATGCACTCTCAAAGAAGAATTAATTATTTTTCTGAATTAGTAACATTACATCTAAAATAAGACAGATCTAACTTTGGTAGCTAATGTCAAATCTTTGGAAAACTTAATTTGACATAGCAAAACCATAATTAAACTCCTAGATAGAAGTGTGAATTAGTGAATTGAAATACATGGTTTATAATATACACAAACAAATCAATTCAGCTAATTACTTAGAAATGGCCCCTCCAATACACACTATCATCTAAAACTTAATTCAGTGCGGAGGCATTTGACACCCTTACAAAGTTACCTCTAATTAAGGCTCCGTTTTCAGAGGTTCTAATAGTTGGATTCGTACATGATTACCCATAAGTCTTAAACTGTAAAATTTCATAGTCATAGCAGCGCAAAACATTTTTAAACATTCATTATGAACATCGGCTGACATTATCAATTACATAAGAGCAATTATTTTCTTAAAATCATGACATAAACTTGAAATAAATTGCCAATCTTTATTGTCGGGTAACCTCCTACCTGTTATCTGAACTCAAGCTCAACCAACCTTTGATTTGTTTGAGATGTACACTAAAAAGTCAGTGTTGCCGAGTGAGCCATATATATATATATATATATA